>WURV02061118.1:0-21497 GCA_011762755.2 Epimenia babai | reverse complement strand
CCACGATAGGAAATGAGCAAGATTTTCGTGCTTGAATATTGAGAAAGATTTGTCATGGAATGGTTTATTATAAAAAAATCTTACGGTAGTAACAGGGCAATGTTGTACATGCGACTGACATTTAATTAAAAAGTAGCACCAAAACCTCGCCTTTACCTTTTACAGTGATTGAAGGAGTACCCCGAATAGCAACCACACAGGCCAGACTACCGCCGATAAAAGAGCCGATAAAAGAGCCGATAAAAGAACGCACAACTACCGATGTCTCATTTCCCTGTAATGTGTAGTCATGAACCATATTGAATAAGTTATACAATACCGCACTTAGAAAAATTTACGAAAAGAAAATATTTCAAATAAAGAATATTAAAGCAGTTAATTTAAAGATCAAATACGTTCTATTACGAATATCACTTTTAAGGTCACTAAATGCAATCGCCACGGGGCATTTTCATTGATGCGGGCGTCTAAACAGGGTGCCCTAATATATTACGCCCCCTCACCCGCCCCAGATAATCACGGTATAGGATTTGTATTTTATCCTGAATTTATTCTTTCGAGTACAACTCGATCTGAACACGGAACTGAAGACCATTATTACATAACTGCATTCACGAGTTTATTTCTCACTGTAGCATTAACAATGGAGACTTCAACATCGCCCAGATGGATATTAGTAGTAAACAAGATTTTAATGGTCGCCTGCCGTGAGCGGGGGGGGGGGGGCACACTAGACATGGTTATCAGTAGGGGACTGGAGGAAAAGTGAAACAGTGTGCCAGTAGGGAACGTACCTTTACTCACGTACCTTTACTCACGTACGTTTACTGATCGCCTGGCGAAATCAGGGAGGGCAACTTAAACATGGTCATAAGTAGTAATACCTTACTTAATGACCACTTGCTATGTGGTTGGGCGGTATACATGAACTCCTTTCCCATATTTTTTCATCAGGACGTCTATACAGGGTGGTATGCATAAACTCCGTCCACAACGAAATAATGAGGAATCCCACATTTACCGGCGACATAAATATTCCCCGAGTCGCCGCGATGCTTAAGATCCGCGTGGCCGCGCTCGACGAATCAAATCAACGATATGGCACGCTGTGTATAGCGACGGGTTTACAATCCGGTAACCACAGATCGCGGTAACGCGCGTTCAGCATGCGCGGACCGCGGGACAGTTCGCGAGTCCGTGTTCGGGCGAGACTACGGGTATGAAACGATAGACGACTCGGCGCCACACTCTCGCGCTACGTGTCGTTCTTCGCCGTTGTGAAGGTGCGTGGCGGCGTGGGAACTATCAGCGTGGCGATGCTCGTCGTCAGATCGGTCGATGTCAGTATCGTCTGCGTGTGCTCGACCAAAACTGAAAGAACGCCGCGTATCGAGGTGACTCTTGGTTCATATTAATCTATTTGCCCATCTACGAGGCGACCTTGAGAATTAAATTATTAAGAAAACAACACAAATTTTGCCTCAGCTTCACCTTACAATTATTACCTCCTTTTAATTCAGCGAATACTCACCATGTAACATAGTAAGCCCATTGTCAGTTGATACCATGTAACAGAATCAGCCCATCGTCAGTGGATACCCACCATGTTACATAGTAAGCCCATCGTCAGTGGATACCATGTAACAGAATCAGCCCATCGTCAGTGGATACCCACCATGTAACATAGTAAGCCCATCGTCAGTGGATACCATGTAACAGAATCAGCCCATTGTCAGTGGATACCATGTAACATAGTAAGCCCATTGTCAGAAAATAGCCACCCTAGGATCAATGTATAGCTATCCAGTCACCCATCACCCGTCACATCCTCTAGATCTTACTAAAATTTACCAGTGCTTGAACTGGCATAACAGCTTTATTACATCCAACACCGAATGCAGAAGAGCTAGCCAGCAGTGGGCTAAGGAATGCCGACTGACGGTCATTATACGCTTACCGTCATCTGACTGACCGTCATCATCGCATCCTATGGTCATCTCAACCGGACCCTCGTTCTCCACGTACTCGTATTTTGTCGTATCCGCGATCGACGCCTCCACTGGCCAATGCCGGTGGTTTTGCTTCGTCGACAACCGCGGTTTCTTCAGTTTGTCGACGGCCGGGCTGCCATCCAACATGGGCTGGAGGATGCGTCTACGAGCATTTATAAACCTGAAGTTATGTACGTTTGTGTAAACAGACTTCCCGCAAAATACCCTTACCCGAGCGTTCTAGGCTCTTCACATTAATGAGCCCAACAGTCGAAGGGCATTATCTTCAATAATGTGTATGACACATTAACTATTGTAACGGAAAATGCACGGGTAATACCCTTTGAGACTAATTGAATTTATTTGTGAACGAACTTCCGCAAATATGTAATATGCTTCTTCATGTTCATCGAATGAAATTGATCAACATTGAAAGCGCGAGAAATTTACACGCGCTTTTTGTGCGTTTTAAGCGCAAATTTACGCGCAAGAAAAATATGCACAAATTTCTTGCACTTCCAATGTTGATCAATTTCATTCAATAATCCTAAAGAAGCATATTACATATATGCGAAATCTTGTTTATGAATAAATTCATTTCGTCTCAAAAGGTGTTACCCGTGCATTTTCCCTTACCTTCCAAGACTAATATGGCTAGTTATACATCAACTATTGTGCATTTTATCCCAGTAAACCTGAAGTTAATGCAACACAAACGAGTTAGAGCCGCGAACTTTTCCTTGCGACGAGACCGTATTCCGAATCTCGGATATAAGCAAATTTTCCCCGCACCTTCCCATCGACCGTGCTCGCGTATGAAATTAGTGAAATTCCCGCGTTTGGAATATTGCGAAATATCTATACTAAGAAAATCCAAAGGATGATCTTAAACTCATGAATTCCATGGACATTAACCACTATATGGATGTAACTGTTCATTATGATACGAAAGGAAACACAGGGCACAAAAGCCGCAAGTGGGTGTGTAAAACATCCATCGTGATATATCCTACAAACAGAGAGAGGGCAGTTAAGCCCAGAGGTTGGGTCATTGAAATGCTTGTTCAGTCTCAGCTCTTACCAGTATTGTTCGTGTAGTGTCTTTCGTGTCATAAATGCCATCTGCCCATGAACATAGCTCTTGCAGATTTGTTCTCTAAGGCTCTCTTCCCTCCGTGGTGGTTGTGTTTCAGATGCTCTCTGAATGGATGTCCCCTGCATCTCCACTATCTCGCCGTCTCATTATAAATAATCATCAATGATCGCTGATATAGCAGAGGGTGCGACATATATCAGCTGTCCGTAGGCATTTTAAGCCGGTGACGTGTATAGACAAAGGTCAACCGTCTGCCCACTTGATAGTTATGCTTGACGATGTTTGCTCCACCACAATGAACAAGGCTACTCCGTTTGTTGTGTTAACCGCAGCATAGAGAGGCTAGCTTCACAACGGTCTAATGAACGGCATAGATCCTGAATTAATGCCCATCGACCGCTACACATAAACGTACATACAAACGGAAACACTACGAAAAACTAATCAACTAGAACGAAAATCGAACCAGTTGTTGACTTGCAACAGAGTGAGGTTGGTCTGGACAGCCAACTGTCGTTTCTGATCTTCTGTGGGATACGGGTGCTGAAAGCGCAAGTTGTAACACATTATCAAGAACTGTCAAATGGTCAAACGACGTAAGAGTAAACCACCATAGCATTCATGTGCTCGGAGGCAGGGTGGGTCACGATCAAACAAATAGCGACCCACCCAGTACAAAGTTTTGTTTGATTATGAGATTAGCAGCTGTTTTTGTCCTTTTGTGTCTTTTGTGAGTACCTGTGGTAAAACTATGTGAATGTCTTACAGAAACCTAACTCAGATGTTATAATGGTATTAGTTTTTATCGCTGGCTGTTTTTATAGGCTGATGTTCATGGAGGTCTGGGCAGCCCTTGTCGTTATGCAGTCTTCGCTTATGTAAAGACTACGCTGTCAACGCTATCTGGATGGCCTGCATGAAGGGAGGGGATGGTGGCACATTTTTACCACATACTGTCAAAGGGCCTAACGATGTAAAGATTTAACTCCAGCGTGTATAGACTACAATTAGGTGAAGACAAGCAAAAGAAACGTAATACCATGTCTGAAATTTATATGGTTAAAACATTGCGGGGACGCATCCCACAGCATGTGGAAGGGTGGATTCAACGCGGATACAGTAGCTGATATTGTATAATACGGAAGGTTTACACTGAGACAAATTTTGTAATCCATCAAATAATTAGAAAAAGGGGATTATCTCCCATGACTAGCTAGTAAACAGTAAAAACAGTCAGAGATGAATGGACATAGTTTGCTGCCATGATGAGGGTGTCATCGCTGGATTTGCGCTGGCTCCTATAAGCTATCAGTTCATTCATCGTAACTACAATCAATGTTAATGGGGATGTAAGTAAAGTTGTTCGCAAACACTAAAAGAGGAATTAATGGAAAGAAGCTTGGGTGGGGCAATGTGTTTTTGTTATCATTCAAGGTATCGTTTAGTCTTCTTGACGTGACTGTCACAGCTGTTACGGACCTAGAGTAGCGTACGACGCAGGTAGTCACCTCTCTGCTGTCTCAGAACTGTTACAGAACTTGAGGAGCGTACGACGCAGGTAGTCACCTCTCTGCTGTCTCAGAACTGTTACAGAACTTGAGGAGTGTACGATGCAGGTAGTCACCTCTCCGCTGTCTCAGAACTGTTACAGAACTTGAGGAGCGTACGACGCAGGTAGTCACCTCTCCGCTGTCTCAGAAGTGTTACAGAACTTGAGGAGCGTACGATGCAGGTAGTCACCTCTCCGCTGTCTCAGAACTGTTACAGAACTTGAGGAGCGTACGATGCAGGTAGTCACCTCTCTGCCGTCTCAGAACTGTTACAGAACTTGAGGAGCGTACGACGCAGGTAGTCACCTCTCTGCCGTCTCAGAACTGTTACAGAACTTGAGGAGCGTACGACGCGGTAGTCAGCTCTCTGCTGCCTTAGAACTATTACAGAACTTGGTCTTCACGAACCCCGCTGATGTTAGCTTAGACACCATAATACTAAATAAGATCAGACTGCATTATTTCACTCGGGAAATGTCTATAGCAAAAGATGATTAAGCCATTGGCTTGGCTTTTATCGACCCCATCGCTTGACACGATTAAGGGTAGTGAAAGGCGCCGAGTTTGGGCAAACAATAGACATTCCTCCAAGCTGGCCACTCGTTCCAAATGCCTAGTGAGCCTACGTATATCGCACAAACTGCTCAATCTGCAATCGTTGATAATCATCCACAGTGGGATGAGATAGCAAAGAGATAAGTGCCATAGACGCTACCCACATATCCATGGCCAGATGGGTTTGAGGTGCATTTTTCAAGGAAAATGCCATATCACTGATGAGATAAGGGATTGAACAAGGGTCCTGTGGACTCAATTCCAATGATCTAAACATAACCCTGATTGACCGTCTTGATTGACCGTCTTCCCACAGCTGAGGTTATCATGGTAAAGGGTCCCCATGGCTAATAGAATGTTATAATTCTGGCCTATTTGCGCATGTATAAAGACATACCACGATATTTTGGAAAAGCCAGGATTTCATGATCTGCGTCGCGGATTTGGGCAGTACTCCGCGTTTGCCGTTTCGCGGGTGGTCCTCGTAAGACACTGTAATCATCATCGTATGTTCGTCAATTCCTTCATCAGCCACAACTGTACCATTGGACTGAGCTGATTTTTTCGTAGACGTGTTATTGATTAACTGAGATAATGGTTTACACAACCAAACAAGTCACTGATCCCCGATTGCTGAAGAAAACCAGTCTTTAAAATGGGTGGACAAGTCATGGGATAGTGTGACAGTTTAGAAGCTACCGTATGAGCGCTTAAAAACTGATATAGAATATTGGTATACGTAAGCATGCTTTAATATCTCTAAAATGTAGAGTAAAGGTAGAACCAAATGGGCATACTTAGATAATGATTCACCCAAGGTTTCGTGTACAGGTGTACTTTGTCAGGTATAGAGAAGGTAGTGGACACACACGAAATAAATACTGGAAGTTGACTGAAGAAAGTGGGGCAGAACATCATTCACAATATGGTCGGGTAGCAGAAAGAGTCCACTTACTGGCCCAAATTGCCTCCAACATCATGTTTACCAGGCATTTGATCCCCACACTTTCAAATTGGTTGTAAACTGGGAATAAATGACTTGCTGAGGATCACCTCAGAAAAAGCAATCAATCAATGGGAGGTCTCGAACCCGCGACTCTTCGGTTACAAGTCAGGTGCTCTACCACTTGATTAAGTGCTTCCATTGGTTGCTATGTTCCTAAGATCGATGGATACGAATATCTGGTATCTTCTCTAATTTGCTGTTGGTGATTTTAATCATTCCGCCAAGATGTGAAGGCCAAAACTCACTCCCATCTTACGACTTGTCACGTTACACAGCCCACACGCTTGATGTACACTCAACAAGTTTACTACACCTGATTTTATAGGGGTGACGGCTGCCGAAACAAAATTCGGGGTCGTCGTCTGCACCGGTGCCGCTTGTATCTGTCAGAACATGAGGTAGGCTTAACGTTGCTCATACACGCATCGAGAGAAAAGCCAAATATGCGATAAAAAATTTCATGAGAAAAATTGTTGTTGATGAAAATAAATAAATGAAAATAACTGCAGTTTTCAAGCCTTATTAAATAACAAATGGCTTAATAATTGAAAGTGTAAATTTCATAGGAGCCTTATTTAATTCCTTTTTTACTACCCTAGGGGTGGGGACGAGCAACCAGTCGGTTATTACTTGCGCATAAGGCACATTAGGCTGGTAGAGTACCAGACCGGCTATCATAAGGTCGTAGGTTCTAGTGCCACTAAACAGAAAGGTTGTTTCTGTGCATTTCTCCCTAGTCTATAAGATATGAATATTATTCGCGATGAAACTGACAGTTTTTGGAGAATGCAGTTCTCTCACGGGCATTAAACAAATTTGTCGCGATTTGCTACGTTAACAGACCGTGATTATCTCCAAGTCAACGAAAGAAATCAAAAAAATTAGGTCACATTTCTAGTTCAAGTATCTATCACGCTGTGCCATTGACAATTACCCGCGACACTACATAACCTCATGAGGCTGAGTTAAAAATAGATGCACTCAGTTCTCGAAAAATTTTACCTCATCAACAATTCGATGAAATCTATTGTTCACAAATCACACCAAGGGAAATCACCATGTTCCAGGAATGCTCTAAAGTCATTTAAATTCGAGGATATGATAGACGAGAATACAGAGAAGTTTCTTTCACGTCTAACCACACGGACGCAGTTCGGCTATTGTTGAGTCTAAATTGTTGATACGGTGTTATTGTCCCACGGTAAGACCGTTACTAACGTAGTTTTTATGCCCAGACTACCTGAATCGGTTGTGCCACGATGCCCTGAGCCGTCTGAACCATCTGATACATCGTACTACCGGAGATTATCTGCCCCTGCCCCGATAGCGGCGGCGACTGGAGCATGACCTGCGATTCGGTCGCCGGCAGAGGCGGCGACGACACCGGCGATGTCATGTCGACGTCGAAATCCAGGTCACACCCCTCAACTCGCAGGAGGTTCTCGCTCTGAAGTTTGGCCTTGAGACAGCCGATGTAGCGAGTGCAGAAGTCCTTGCATAACTCGCTGACCTTCTCCAGCTCGAGAAGGTGGATGCGCAACACTTGGACCGCCTTGACGAGCTGTCGGTGAGAAAACGCGGTCGTCATAGTCGTTTGATCAAATTGCACGAAGGGGTGTATCTACAAATAGGCTAGGATAAACCTATAGCGTGGGCCATTTTGGGCCCTTTCTGAAGTTAGCCCATGACACTGGTAATTATGTCCCTGCATGTGGTTACCTTAATTGACTGCAGTGAGAAATCACCATCATACAAACTAGCAAAGAGTTGACATTTAAGTTTCATCCAAGACATTACAAAAGACTGTGTGTAACAAGGTTGTCACGCTCCGCTAAAACTTTAGAATCCAAAAAATAGTGCTGGTTAAGCTGAATATTAGGTTGCAAAAACAATAAGGACACGAAATTACGGTGCACTTACGGGTATATTCAGGATGGTGTTAGTGCTTGATAATGCAGTGCGATCTATTTACTGAGTAACAAAATAAGGTCAATTCTCACAGGTACATTCAGGGGGTTATTAGTGCTCGATTACGAAGTCTGACCTATTAAGTGGGTGATGAGATTAGGTCGAGATACTCACGAGTACATCCAGGTCGATGTTATTGCTGAGAAATATCTCGGATGATTGTATGAATTTGTTAATATCACGGTCAAATGACTCGGCGCTGGGGCAGTCAGCTGTGAGGGTGGCGCGCTCACATTTCTCAAATAATAGACACATCAGTTCAAACAGCGGGTGGCTGTGGAAAAGGGGAAAACATCTCGTAAAGGACTCATTCAGCACTGTATTCAGTTAACCCATCACCCACTGACAGACAGAGGATTGATCAGAATGACAGTAAAAACTGACGGCATAGATCACGATGGATTAATCCAGGAGATGCTGATCCCGGTGAAAGTATTAACACACAACAGAGATCAGGATGGATTATTCCAGATGCCGGTGAAAGTATTAACAACACACAACAGAGATCAGGATGCATTATTCCAGTAGATGCTGATTCCGATTAGAGGAATAACAGACGAGAGAGATCAGCCTGGATTAATCCAGAATCTGTTGATCCCAATGACACTAATTATAGTACTGTGCAAAAGTCTTGGGCCACCAACCTAATATGTCATATTTTTTGCCAAAATAAACACTTACGCTAGCATTCACAGGGCAATATTCCAATGTATATATACCCAAAACAGAACTCTGCATCAAAAATCGCGTTAGACACTACAAATTGTCACACAATGTACATATTTTGTATTTCCACCCATTTCCATCATATCCTGTGGGGAACGCTTGCGAACGGGTTTTGGGGATATTCTTGCGGCAAGTTTCTTCAAATGTCCTGGAGGACTCCCCCCAGTTGAGCAGCAGACGCAGGCTGTCGTTTACGCTTCTCACTGTCCATATAGTACCACACCGCTTCGATGATATTGAGGTCGGGACTTTGAGGGGGCCATGGCGGAACAGTGTGCCTTATGTGGTTTTGTGTTCTAGACACTTTTTTGTTTTGGCAGAATGTCTCGGGTTATTGTCTCACTGAAATGTTAATTTGTTACCAATCAGTCGCTTTAATGATGGTTCAGCATAGTGGATGGGGATCAGTTTGTACTTAAGGGCATTCTTGATTCCATCCATCTTCACTAAATCACTGACACCATTTGCTGTGATGCAACCCCAAACCATGACAGAACCTCCACCATGCTTAACTGTAAGCTAGAGACATGATTTATTGCACCTCTCACCCACGCGCCTCCCCACATACTGCCTTCTGTGGGAACCAAAAATTTCTAATTTTGACTCATCAGTCCACAACACCTTGTTTCACTTAACAGTCCATGACTTATGAATTCTGGAAAATTTTAGTATCTTAGTGACATTACCCTTTCATAAATAAGGTGTTTTAGCCCCAACCCTCCCATGCAGACTACTACGAGCAAGACTTCTACGAACAGTTAGTGGCTTGATGCTACAACTTTTGTGTCTGTACTTTTGTGTCTGTACTTTTTTTAGTTCACTCGTGAGATTAGTGCTTGTTCTCTGCCTGTCCCTCAACGATCTAACCTTAAGGTAGTGTTCATCTTTTCCAAATAGATTCTTAGGCCTACCACATCTTTTCTTATCTTTAACCAGTCCGCTTATGTTGTATTTATTGATAACATGGCGGATGCCGTTCCCAGAATATCTAGTTTGGAGAACAATTTCTCTTTGTGAATGTCCTTGCTGATGTAAAAACACTATTTCATGTCTATCAAACTGTTTTATATTAGCAATAGCCAGAATAAGCAAAAAACGAAAACAGCACGTGTATATGTAACTGTTATTAGAAGAAATAAAACTCATGTTTTATGGCTGTTCTTGAAAAGATTTTAACTGTATTTCAGCAACCAAAGCCATGCAATAGACCTGCTGTGGGCTTCTTATAGTCAACTAAAAGGGCCAGATGGAATAAAGTCTGCATCTGGCAAGAATAATGTGTGCAACTTATTTGACCATTTGATTTGAATATGTCACAATTTACATTTTGATTGCAGTTTCATAAACAATTTGTAATAACAAGCTTGCTTGTCATAAATAGATATGCAGCCTCTTTATGCCAAATAATTGGCCCTCAATATAAAAATGACAGAAATATTTGACAATTAGTGGGTGGCCCAAGACTTTTGCACAGTACTGTACAGACTACACAGATCAGGAAAAATTAATCCAGAATCTGCTGATCCTGATGACAAAAATAACAGACCATACAGACTGGGATGGATAAATCTAGGAGAAATTGACATTGCTTGGTGGCTCACAGTTCTTGAAATATTAAGGTGACGTTGACCAAAGATAGCCATATAGGAGGCTATTAGTGTAGTGGTCAGAGCATTGGACTCGACTCCAGGAGACCCTGGATCGCCTCCCGGTTTAGCCAGTATATTATTAACGGCATTTTTCAGACAGAAGGCGGGCCATCGGTAGCCCTTGAAGTTTGATTATGTAAGGGCTTCGTCCCTGGTGTGGGTGGGCTCCGGATGCTCCCTGGCTGGTCTCTATGACGCGTACCGCTCCACTATCTCTTCATCTCATTGTATATGATAGCGTCCTTCCACGACCAAACACTTAAGGGAAAATGTGACATATGTACGCTGTATGCAGGCATTGAAACCAGTGGCCAGGAATGGACGAGGGTTAACTGTTTACCCAGACTCAGCTATAAACTACTATGGCTATCCCTATTGTCACGATAATCTTTTTTCCTTTTCCTTAAAAAAGACATTTACTATCTCCATGTTTATCCATACTCGTAAATATCGTCTTTCTGATCATCATGATCGGCATCTTTTACGGAGTTGTTTGCCTCATAATCACTCTCAGGGTTGCGTCCGACCACGTCGCTATGGTTACTAGAGTTGTCACCCTCGCTTTTTACATTCGTCGTGACACAGTCTATAGTAACATTCTCGGCGTCCGGCTCTTCCATGTCCTCTGTAGACAAACACGAGCAATTTGGGGTTTGACAACCCTTACAATTCGGGTCATTAGATATAACTACTTTACAAAACAAAAATCAAGTGTTATATTTCGTCCAAATACCAGAAATCGCGTAAGTTACTGTCTCTAGCAAAAGATAAATTTCAAATTAGCTCTATATTTAGATAAAATTATTTATTATAACTTGATTTATCACTTCCATGAGAGTATATAAGGTAAAAAAATACATTTGGTCTTGTTTTTTGCTTTTTTACTGAGTAGAATCTTGCCTAAGGCCGTATAATAGCTAAAATATAATAGCTACCCAGACCCTATAATAGCTAATATAAATTAAAATCGTTGCAAATTTTGTTATTCGAGTTATCTTATCGCGAAAGGACAAGGAGTGCAAGTCTGCAATCAAACGTGATACCATTATACAATTCGAAAATGGAAAACGAAAAGCTATTGGTAATATTATTGTTTTGGGTCATCCGTTAACTTCATAAATGTTACAAGTTTGTCAATCTGACCACGAAAGTATTATTCTTGAAATATGCCCAGATTATTGGTAGCTCACCTGAAGTTGCGACGTTGTCACTCAACGTCAAAATGGCGACGAGTCGTCGATGAAACTGCCCACAACGAGTCACGTGACCCGCAGCTAGCCTCGTCAGCGAATGGCGTCGGCTGTAGGCTGACCTACTTAAGACCGGCGCGTTCCGCGAGATCAAGTCCCTTATTATTGTATTCGTTAGTATTAGTATGTTAATTCTATACCAGACGATGTAGTCAATGCATTATACAGTCCGAACTGGGATAATATACTTTATCTATGTAAGACTATAAGGATCACGAATAGAGGGAAATCGTCATTATCGGTATGTGTAATAAACATAATCGCGTTGCTTAGTTTGTTGTTGATCCGTCGGGTCCACACCCATATTGACCCAGTTGTAAATTTTCCCGCGATGTAAAGGTATACGTTTTATAGCGCCATTATTATTCCTGTTTACCATTCTCATATAATCGTCATTCGTTTCTATAGCGTCTTGATGGTGTCGTTGTGTTGAAATTCCTCAGTTTTTCTAATCACCAAGCTATACATCAAAGTTACTGACACGTTATTGACGTGCGTCGTTCAAAAAGTGGGACAACCCTCGTATGGTCATGCAACGTCATGTCTTGCGGCAAATTTACGGTGGGGCTCCATACATATAGGTTTATTATTATTTACTTGCGAGAAAAACAAGCACTATGGCTCTGGCTTTAATGGCGATTAAAATTATATATCCATGTACCTAGCTGGGAGCCTGGGATGATTAAAACTTGAAGTCTCGATATGTTGTTAATTAGGTGATCAGCTAAATATACAAATATGCCTTCGGAACTTCGTTACGCACCAGACCGGTTATTAGGAGTTCGTGGGTATAGTTCAGTCCACATTTTATCTGTATTTCCATTTTGTTTTACAAAGCAAGGTTCGGTACAATTTTCACAACTAATTTCCCATCTCGCTACTGAAATGACCTTGACTCTTTGTATACTCAAAGGCAGACTACTGGCTTTATCGTCAAGGCACCATTGATCTTCGCCATTCACAGATTCACAGGATTTTTGAAAATCTTCGACGATGGCAACCATGTGCCTGCCTCGCCTTCGATTCTCACAAATCTCCACAAATTACCATAAGGGGATTTCCCTTGTTAGGAACTGTTAAGGGGCCCTTGTCACAAATGTCGGATCTTTTTTTCTTTCGGATGCTGATGAATTCTGGTGTACCGATTCCGTACTACTCTCAGAGGCAGAGACGACTCGAAGTTTAGACATCTATGGACCACTTGGACACTTACCACACCAACAAATAAATAATACTGTACCTACCATCGCATCTATTCTAAACAATAACCAGGAAAGTAAAACACAGTGGATTCACTCAAACGAACGAACAAACATTATGCTACCCTGCACCGGGGCTTCCTACTTATTTTACATGGTTGTTAGTTAGATCAGTCTGCAAATGGCCTACAAGGGCCAACACAGCGAATCTTAGTTAGACCAGTCTGTATTGGGCCTACTAGGGCCAACACAGCGAATCTTAGTTAGATCAGTCAGCAAAGGGCCTCCAATGGCCAACACAGCGAATCGTAGTTAGACCAGTCTGTATTGGGCCTAATAGGGCCAACAGAGCGAATCTTAGTTAGATCAGTCAGCAAAGGGCCTAATATGGCCAACAGAGCGAATCTAGGATTCGACCTATTCATACGCACATATTTTTCACTATGTTCAATTTTTAACCGTATTCCTTGTATTTCTAGTTAATCTGAGAGTCTATGGATACCGATATCTGCGCTATATAAAACATTTCTACATTACATTAATCAGAGTAACTGTAAATTTTTAATAGCCATGTGTTAAAAGGTCACGATAAATCAACAAAATTTCATTTAATATTAACCACTATGATTAGCAATCTTTTCGCAATGTTTTCGCATAGCCCGCAATGACGGTAATATGATCGTAATAAAATGGCGCAGCATCTGAGACACGGCGAAATATATTTTATAAGCGAGCTCGTGTCTGGAGAACCGACAATGCCGACGGAGGAAAGCGCCAGTGTCCGTATCGCAGGAATGTGAGTTCTATATAAATTATGGATTTCACGTTTAAACCTACTATGATTATCCTATTATCTGTCACACCTGTATCTTTTGGTAAGAAATGCACAGAAAAAACCTAACCCTCTGATGGGACTCGAACCCACGACCTCCAGATATCCGGTCTGGTGCTATACCAACTGACCTACAGGCGCAAGCTCTCTCCTCATCATGCCTTTGAAAGATATCTGTGGATATCGCTGGCATGATATACGAACGTTAAACAACGGTTGTTCTAGAAACGGTGTTAAATACCTAAATGCCAGGAGAAAGCTTGCCCTGTAGCTCAGTTGGTAGAGCACCAGGGCGGTTATCTGGAGGTCGTAGGTTCAAGTCCCATCGGAGGTATAGGTTTTCCGTGCATTTCTTTCCGTCTATTTATAGAAACACATTGGCTAGCCCCATTTACGATTACGTGTATGTGTGACATCATCGATACACTTACGTCTAAATTATAATGCTCTCTTATGTGAATTACCACACTATCGGTGTGACCAGAGGGTACGGTATCGACGAAGTTCAGTGTTATATCGGAGCTGTTTACTTAGTGGGACGGGTATTATGTGGGAGGGCTTACATTAGCCTCGCATCGGGTCCCATTATTTTCCCATTCAATCGACAGAAAGGTCAATGTCATCTGAATTTATAAATATATCATTTTGATATTTCGTGTCTATATATATGCAATCGTAAGCCACGGGAATAATAAATAATTAATAATATTTGCAAATAAGTCACGGCAAAACAGATACTATTTGCATATCCAAAATATATTTACTGCTATCAACTTGGAACGCGCACGCTGCATCCATACGTAGAACCAATCATACTGCCTGTCGCGCATTCGGTAGGCGTGGCCTTTGCAATGGCACCGCAAGTCTGCCACCTTCACTCGCCGCGTTAAAACACCCATTGCGAGGTAAATTCCACTGGGTATGCTCGTCGGGTAGAAGCATTAAAGACAATGATTTTGTCGATCAAATTTACCTCTCGAATTAGCAATCCTGCTTTTACTTCCAACAGTAGGTAGATCTAATCCAATATGCACGTGACGTCCAGATTGCGAGGATACAGGTGCTCTGAGAGTACGGCCCGCTTACACGACCCACAGAAGAGCGGTGATTACATCAAATTAGACACCAGGCTTATAGAACCATTCTCGACCCCGTCAGAATCTCTCTGCCAGGTAATTTGCCGATTTGAACTAACCTTACGAAACATACGTATTTTATCTCCCTGGTGAGCAGTTCAGAATAAAATTTTGTTTTCCCAAGACTACCGTTCATCTTGATATGACTAGTATTATATATTATTAATTCTGTTATAGTTGGCATGGTAAATAATAAAAGAGAGATGAATTATTTTCGGTATTTTTTTTACGTGGAGAGCTACGAGTATGTTGTATGGACAAGAAACAAGGTCATTGACTAAAATACATGAGGTCGAATTAGGCCTGGTAGAAGATTTGGGGGTTTTTCGCTGGGAGAGACGATGGTGGACGCCACCAGGAATGATTATATCAGAGGGACGGTGCACACAAGACGGTTTGGGGCAAGGTGAGGGAAGCGAGTTTGCGATGGTTTGGATATGTTTGTAGGAGTGATGCGGAATACATAGAAAAAAGGATGCTGAGTACAGAACCGCCAGATAGAGGGCAGAGGGGGCAAGCAGTCGTGGATACGTAAAAGGCGATGTGGTTAAAGGAGCTTCTGCCCGAAAAACACCAAAGATTGTATGCCACAAATTGTATATTACAGCAGTTGGAGGCAACTGTTACGGTAGCCGTTAGTGCGTCCATAAAAAGCTAAAAAGCTGTCAGGAGACGTTTCTACTCAATTAGCTTGGATACTGTAATCGATCGAGGGCCATCTGGATTGCATTCCAACAACACAAACATTACCCCCGCCTACTCGTCTAGCGGTACATTAGCGTCACTTTGTTATCGTGCTTTAGTCACTGTAAGATTAATTCATTAATGAGAATCGTGCATCGCAGGTGATTGGAGAACTGGACCGAGATGGCGACGAACGCGTGTTGAGAGCTAGAGTTCTCTGTCATTCTGACGGTCTTGATTATACACAATTTAGACAGGCTGTAGTCGATCAACGAGTCTTCTTATCGCAGAGAAGCGGTACAAGTTCACCATGAAATGTATTTTTGGAAATCGAACATTGGTTTACGATTTACATTTACATAAATTACCACCGTCAAGGGTGACTTGGTATTTGTATGTATAAGAGAAAGAGAACAAATTCAAAGTAAAATACCTAACTGATCACCGACTTCGTTATTTGATTGATTTGTCGACTTACGGAGAATTTAGTAAACTAGTTAATTAAGTTAATTAATAGTAATCCGAAGAAGCGTGGCTTGATTGTCAATCTCGAGGGCGATATTGTCAACAAAATTGAAACTGCAATTTATAGTCTGGATAGTCGCGGTTCTATTTCTCGGTCCCTATGAGCGTGTCAATCAACACACGGCGCCCCGTTGTGCATGGTGGGACGCCAGATGTTACGCGATCCCCCAGTGTAAACGGTCTGATCCTAATATAGATCTTAGATAGAGTTTATTAGAGTTTATTCCCTGTCACAGGTTTAGAGAACCGGGGGTTATAATCTGAAAACAATAGCTAGTCCTTTTTGGACGCCTCGATCACGAAGCAGCAATTTCGACTTTGCACTTTACAATAACATGTGGGGGCAGTTAGCCGTGTTTAAAGCGTTTGACTCGGATGCAGAAGACACTGGTTCAGTTGCTGTCGTAGCCAGTATACTACTACCTGTGGCGTTTTTCGAATAGAAGCGCCCTAAACCCCGTCTGTTCGTGGGGCTCTGGAGAGTCCATGCAGTGTGGTTACGTACAGGATTTCCCCTGACGTGGCCGTGTTTATGATGCTCTCTATAGCGATTCCCACTGAGCTATCTTATGTCATTGTTAGTATCCGTAAACATTCAAACATCTTGCGGAGTGCGCGCGAGCCTATAATTATGGAGGCTGTTTTTTCGTGCTAGTGTTTTCTCCCATCTCTTATATAGCCGAGGCTAATAAATTTGGCTTGTTAACCATGTAGGCTAATTGTCAATGTCTAAGACTGGCCTACACAACTATCAACGTGGTAATCAGCCTAACTGTATGGCACAGCGACACGATTCAAATAAGTTAGTCTTAAGTCATTACCGTCATGGCGCCTTTACCATACGTGATTAATAAAAGGCTGTAGTTACATTTGTAATCATTTAAAAATGTGATTATTAACAGATTAAACGAAATCATCGGACGTAAAAGCTGCGTTAGATATGTAAATGAGCCTAGGGGCACACATTCTCAATATCTGTGGGGACAAGCCTTTACTCTCCACGAATAACACTTACATCTGCAGGTCCACAAATTTGTAGTGTCTTTGATAGCCATGTGTTGAAAGGGCACTATAAATCAAAATCAATAAAATTTCATTTCACTTTACATTATCTGCTGCTTTATTCGAAAGCAGTAGGCTACACATTTGGTCGTGTCTAGAGAAGCTGTACCGTGAGATGAATGAGCGTCACGATTGCCTTCTCTCTCATGGACATGAAGGCGTCGTGTCTGTTTCGAGGTTAGACCATTGTGGATTCATATCTCCCGAAGTGGTAAACGACAGACGATTAGACCTCACACTAACGCACGAAGCATTGCTCTGGTGCTGCATTGTTCCAACACATTCGCTACACACATAATCCAGGCTTTTCTGAGCCTGCCGCGACCTCTACGTCTAGATATATCGCGGATCGAACTGATGCGCAATGTTGCAGGGTCAACGTGATCAAACCAACATGTCACCTGTTTCCTATAGTGATGGCAGACATTGTAAAATGACTCCAAATAAAACGCAACACTTATTACATCCATATATTCTAATAAATTATTTTAAAGGAACGTAACCGTATACATTGTACAATAATTAATTCTCGACAAATATAAAATCATACTGTTTTTGATAATGAAATGAATAGTAACGTTGCTCTTCATTCAGTCATTGGTGTAGTTCTTTATGCTTGGTGGACGGAGTATTGTATCGCAGCACGCTGTTCTGGGCCTAATTATGTTATATGTTGTATTAGGTATGAAGCTCTTTCAGTCTTATTTTTGTGGCATAATGGGATGTTCGCGCTAGTCAGCAATGAGGAAAAATCGATTTTCACAATCACAAAACAATTAACAGTAGGTCGAAGCGGCGGGCTCGGGTCGAAGCGGCGGGCTCGGGTCGAAGCGGCGGGCTCGGGTCGAAGCGGCGGGCTCGGGTCGAAGCAGTGGACTTAGGTTGAAGCTCAAATTGCCATCATTTGTCTGTGAAGTAATGGCTGAGGTATTCGTTGAGTTTGACATCTTGGACTGCATCATCCTGCTCGAATTGCAGATCCTCTTACTGTGTTGGGCCCAATGCAAAGCGCTGTGCATGAAGTGTGTACTATCCTATGCAGATCATTATATTGTGTACAAGCTTGAACAGATCCTTGTGCATGTATTGTGGTTGGTCCCGTACCAATGACTGCACACGTATTGTGATTGGGGCTGTGTAAATAGCTTTATATGAGTTGTGTTCCGCTCTATGCAGATCATATGTACAGTATCGTGTTTAGTATTGTGCAGATCCTTGTGCATGTATTGTGATCGTAGGTGTGTGGAACTGTGCATGCATCGTGTTTGGCTCTAGGCTGAGCACGGCGCATGCGTTGTGTTTGGCTGTTCGCAGATTAGTGCTGCATGCGATAGGTTCGATGCAGATCGCCGTTTCGTCCTGAGCTAGTATTGTGCCGGGTATTCCTGGGTGGTGCCAGGCACCAAGTTTTTAGCGCCCCTCCCCTCACTCTGCCCGAAGTGCTGAAATGTAGAACATCCCCGGATTTTAATGCCGATGTTCGTGAAGGTCTTGAAAGTACAACGGTTGGTAGGCATACTAATCTAAAAGATAATTTAATCACTAATTTCACTGATCCAAAAATACCCCCACCACGGAGGTTGTTTCTGGTGGTGCTTATCTGGTGTTTAACTTGAAAGTTATGAACGGATTTGCTGGAACAAAAAAACAAAAAAACATCTGTGAGTATATTGGACATATACCGTAAGATACCCAATGAACCAATGACGAAATATTTCCTACAAAATTGGTCGAGACAATATCAGTCCGGATAATATTTAGCGTGTTCCATTGGATCGAAGCTTCACCGAGGATCTACTGAATGGCGATAAATTCATTCACAAGTCCGCCGTTGAATTTATACCGTCGATAATGCAGGTAACATGGTATATCAATGACTTGATGAAGACTATATATCAGGCTGTTCTAAAAAGGTTGTCAAATACCAAATGCACAGAAGGAAGTCCACTTCTCTAACATCTCTTCGTTCTGTTACATCGTTTGTCAGGTTTAAGACAGCTGAAAACCTATTCATATGCCATTGTTTATCACGAGCTGCTGTTGGCTACAACTTTGCGTGTCTGTTCTTTTCTTGTGACATGCACGCGCGGCTATGTTCTTATTCCTTGCACATATTTCTTCTATATGCCTGTATTTTATTTTCTCCGTCTTTACGGTATACCTTTTGTATAGTATTAGACCTACATCGTGGATTTTTGTCGGTATTTTGTTAGTATATTAGTATGTTGTACCATGTAACTCTGCCACTGAGCAGTACACCCATAGTGGATTATGGTGGCATACAAATGACAATATATTATTGTTATCATTATTATTATTACTAACTCTGCCTTCCTACCTCAGTTGGTAGACCACCAGAACGTAGGTTGCGGGTTCAGGCCCTACCAATGACCTGGATTTTTTTCATGCGTTTGTCTTCCCTGTTACTATGGCTACCACTCATGATGGTGGATTCAAGATGTATTACGATGTAAATTGATGCATACGCAGGAGCGAGACCGAATAGAGAATACACGTACCAGACTGTTCTTGAATTCTGAATATAGAGTGAACAGAAGGTGGAGGGCTTGTACTTTTTCGTTGCGCTGCGAGCTGGCTTTGTGAATTGGGATGTCGAGTATAGCTGAAACGCGTGAATTACAGTTTAGTCACGATTGTCTTTATCATTTCCCAGAAGCCATTTGTGGCGACTGTGTGTATAGTATGTGGAAATTGGGGAAGGTAGTGGGCATAGTGTTAACAGGCGCTGGACTTTGGATCCAGAAGACCCTGGTTCAATTCCCGCTCTAGCTAGCATGCTACGTGTGATGTTTGGTCTCAAACCCCCGTAACCCCTTGCAACGTGGTTCCATTAAGGCTTTTCCCTCTGACATGGCTGTCCTTAAGATGCTCTATTGATGGTCTCTATGTCACTTACTTCCCCGCTTTCATTACCCTATTGTAAATAACCATTAGCTATCAAAGATTTGGCATAATGTGTGACACATTATTGTGTCTAGACATTTGGAACCGGTTGCATGGATGGAAGGTCAATTGTCTCCCCAGACTCGGTGGGCTTTTCATAGTAAGTTTCCCCCACCCCTTATAAGTGAGGCTAATAAATTTGTTGTATCAACCACAATTGTAGGCTAGCTTTGCAAAGGTCCAAGAATGGCCTAGACAACGATTACATGGGTAATCAGCCTATAAGTACATACATACATACATGTAAAAATAGGCAAGGATTATTTGCCCTTGAAAAGCAAGCCTATAATATTAACGCAACGTTAATGGGGTAGCCAATTTGGTTCTCTGAATCGTTGGAGAGAAATGCGCAGATAAAAATCTACATCTCTGATGGTTTCACGAGAGGTATAGCTTTTTTGTGCATTTCTCTCCTACGTATAATCTTGTCGCCATTCTGACATATGTACGAATTGCGCGATCTGTCGCTGTCGGTATAATGACCTGTTATAGTCTCGATGTACTGTGACAGATCGCAGTCCTGCTCTGCTGATGGCAGTTCAACCTAAAACATCAATGATGTATCAATTTACTAGACAGAGGTACGGCTTGTCGAAATGCCCACATTTACACACCACTAATTAAATCCTCTTGAGCAGTTTGTCAAATGACAGTTTACTATTCATTACGGAAGGTAGCTGAATAACAGGCGCCAGCAAGCCACCTCCCCCAGTCACCTCCCCTGCAAATTTACTCTCCCAGCGGGATTCGAACCCTCTAACTTCTGGTCTGTAGGCCAGAGCTCTACCAACAGAGCTATCCCGTTCGCAGGTTATGTATGCACCAGATGCTAGTTTGGGGAACGTCTAGTATGTTACAACTTCAGGCAATTTTTCATATTGGGGTCTGCATACGGTAACACCTGCGGGAAATAATGCTATTTATAGTCGGTCTAGTCAGTCCACCTAGACGGCAGTTCGTTGATAACGAAAAATAGTGTGAGCTTTAAAACTTTAAAAATTTATGTCTATTCCAATAAATAAAATTCCTGTGACAATCGCCACTGACAACACTCTAAATAAAAAAGAGACTATATAGAGAAAAATTTCAAGAGTAGTAAGAACGATGTGAACAGAACAAAGGATGACATAAAGGGGATCAAAAACGATTAGAGACTGACAAATGATATAAAATTATTAATATTAATTAATAAAAAGATAATTAAAAAATGATAGACGCAGAATTAAAACCGATAAAATGAATTAAGAAACATAGATAGGGGATCGGATTAAGAACTATATAAGAAAAATTAAAAACTAAAAAAA
>WURV02061117.1:0-46637 GCA_011762755.2 Epimenia babai | reverse complement strand
CGCGCGCTTTGCGAGCACTGTTGCGGTGGGTGCTGGTGGCAAGTGCCGCGAGCAGTGCGAGCAACGTAATCACAAGAATGGTTTCAATGAGGGTAAAGCCTCTTTGTTTTTCCGGGTGTTTCATAGGTCTCACCATTCCTCGTAGGGGGTGCCGTCTAAAGCAGTGCCATCACTTAAAGAATATATGTCGAAAATATTCTCACCGCCCCAAGAATCTTCATCGGGTTCATCGAAGGTGGAACGCATGCCCCAACTTGCTTCACCGGTCATGGGATCCACAGGAATGCGGCGCAGAAAGCGCATGGGTCTGCCTTCTTCCTTTTTTAGTGGTGCGCCGGCAATGAGTTGCTCGAAATCAGCGGGGTAACCCACTTGGCGGGGATCACCCACATTGATGTTGCCCTCATCGGCCATTTTCTTAAAGCGATCGATGGCAAGACGCATTTCCATCAAGGCGTTGCGCAGTTCCGTTTCCTTCCGGCGTTTCACGATGTTCTTAGTTGTCGGTACCATGGCCGCCGCCAAAATACCTAAGATCACCATGGTGAGCATGAGCTCCAGGAAGGTGAAACCGCGCCGAGTCACGGGGTTACCTCATATGTGGCTTCAATGCCTTCGGTCTGCAATTGACCACTGGTTGAGGTTTTCAGATCCATGCTGGTGAAGCCAAGCGAGCCTGAGCCAGGGCCAATGGCTCTGAACCGGAGCGTGGCCATAATGCCGCTGCCTTCAAAAGGCTCGGCTTTTTGACGTTGGCTAATGATCATAGAAATGCGACCTGTTTCGTTGTTCCAAGCGGGTGTCAGGAGGGGTTTATTGCCGCGAGCATTAAAGAAATCACCCATGTCCACAGCTTCCACGCGAAGGATACTGGGATCAAAGTTGACGACCATTTGACCGCTGCGAAGATCTTCCACATTGGTAATAAAGAGTTGGTATTCCAGGAGTTCGTCTTGATGGGCGGAATTGGCATTAGGTGAGAAGGCCATGATGGCGGTTGCAATGGGTTCTTCGAGCGTTTCGCCTTCATCGGTTTTCTCTACCATCTCCGATGGCTGGCGTGAGTTGTCATTGGCTGTGAAGGGTTGCTGATACTGTTGTTCCGTATCAGGTGTGACGCTTGGCATACCGCTGGGATCTTCTTCCACGGTTTGAGTCGGTTCCCAATCCGTGGCCGGGACTTCTTGCTCCAAAGGCTTGCGAGGCGGTGCACCTGTGGGTTCTGCATAAAGCGACGCAAGGCGCAGATCGGCAATTTCATAGGCTGCGCGATCTTCCGGTGTGATCGTCGGGCTGCGAACAATTAAGGGCCGGATCGTCATGATGATGTCGGTTTGGCTGATGACCTTCTCGTCGTTGGAAAAGAGGCGGCCGAGAACCGGAATGTCTGACAAACCGATGATGCCGGTAAGACTCTTGCGCTCATCGTTGGTGAGCAAACCTGCGAGCACGTTAATTTCGCCGTTTTTGAGACGCAGCGTCGTGGTGACTTTGCGTTCGCCGAGGGTGGGTTGGAGACCGGCGGAGAGCACCGAGCTAATCTCCAAATCCAATTCCAAAGTAACTTCGCGATTGTAATGAACCCGTGGTTTGACCTTGATATTGATGCCAACGGGCTGATAGTTAAAAGTGGTCAACGCTTGGTCACCGAAGTTGTTGTTCCCGCTTGAGCTGCCGGAAAGCTGGGCGTTGGTGAAGCGTGTGTTGGCAATAGGAATGCTTTGGCCGATGCTGATAACAGCTTCGTTCCCGGAGGTTACCCGAATCTGCGGATTGGCCACCTGTTTGGAGTCGCCCTTTTCTTTGAGAAAGTCAATGGCGATCGCAGGCACGATCGTGAGAATGTCAGCAGAGTTTAAATCGGGAAAGATGCCGCGAATGCCGCCCTGGTCCCGGTCATCATTGGTGCGACCGGTGGGATCTGCTATTAAGCCGGCGCGGTAAGTCGGTGTGCTGAGGTCTGCTCCCACGGGCAAAATCCCCACTCGGCGCATTTTGTTCTTGTTCACTTCCAAAATTTCGATCTCAATGACCACTTCCGGCAGGGATTTATCGTTGGCGGAAATGATTTTTTCGGCAAGGGCGATCTGTTCTGCCGTTCCCTTAACCGTAATCGTATTAAGGGTTTCGTTTTCCGCAAACTCTTTTAAATTGAGCTGCCGCATGTGGGGCTTGAGTTCTTGAGGCGTGATGTTGGAGAGGTAAAAGGTGCGGATAATTTTACTGTCATAGTTATCCCGATTCACCTTACTGTCTTTGAGGATGATTAGGGTGTTGTCATCAATGACTTTGAAAAAGTGACGATTGAGGACCATCAACGTGTCGAGCGCCTTGAGGAAGCCCAGTTTGCGCAAGTCCAGTGATATTTTTTTGGAATTGCGGATTTCCGGATCCACAATAATGTTGATGTCATAAGCCTGGCCGATGGCAGCATAAATATCGCTTACCGCAACTGCCTTGGGAAAAAAAAGGTTTTGAGGACCGAGCGTGTTTGGCCGAATCGTTGGCAGGCTTTGGACGCGTTCTTCGAGCTGGGCCAAAGCTTTTTCCTCTTCTTGGAGAACGAGCTTTTGCTGATGTATGGCCTGTTCTAAAAGAGATTCTGCTTCTTGATTGGCAGGGTCCAAGCCTAGGACCATGCGTGCTTCGAACACAGCTTCTTTGAGGAGCTGGCGTTCCAAGTAGTGATTGGCTCGCCCCAAATGGTGAATGATGGAATTTTGCCGCGCACGTGCCATCGCCAGTCGAGCCTTGGTATTGCTGGGATCCTCAGTTGCGATCTGTTCCCACAATTCAAAGGCACGATCCCAATCGGCTGACTCACTTGCCTGCTTGGCGAGTCGTGTCTCCTTTTTGGGCATACAACTCACCACGGCCACAAGGGCTATCAAGGCAAGAACTCTAAAACGCATAACTGCTCCCCAATGGATGGACCCCATGCTCATCATGGTGTGACATCCAAACGTATTTCCCGTTGTTCCTTTTCGTCAAAAAGCCGGACGGCACTGTAGGCCACTTGCAAAACGCGATAGCGCCGGTTGAGCAAATCACCTTTTCCCACGGTTTGAAGCCCGAACTCCGTGCGAATGGCGGCTTTGCGAACGCCATTTTCCAAATTCTCGAAGATGCCGATAATCTCACCGTCAAAAGCATCTGGCTGATCTTCCGCAGCGACTGGCTCTTGATTTGGCTGGGCCGCAGCTTGATTCAGCATTTCTTCGCGTTTTGCGTCCAATTCAGCAAGACGCTGCTTCTGAGCGGCCTCGGCGCGGCGATCAACCCCGAAGATAAAGGGGTTACGGCGAATTTTCGGGCGCTCTTGAGCTTCTTCTTGTTTGCGAAAGGACAGCGTGGGTGATTTGCGAATTTCATTCACTTTGCGAGTCAGACCCGGCGAAAGATTGCTGTTGAGTTCCACGCGATCGGCCCAAAAAGCAGCGCCGTCAAGCGAACTGTCCCCAAGCCTCATGTAAACATTGGCGCCAATGAGTACGATGAAAATGGCCAGAAGTAAGCGTACGCGGGTTTTGGAATTCAAGCGCCCCTCCCTTCAAAAAAGGTGGATAGCGTGAGCTGAACTCTCACAGCGCCCTGGCGACCACTGACATCTTCCAAACTCAATTTGGAGATCACCAGGTACATATCGCTGGCTTCAATATCGCTAATCAGCAGGCGAATATCGCGGTAACGGCCTGTTAGCGGTAATTCCATCGAGTAGGTTTCCAGGGATTCGCCGCGTGCTGGTGTGGCTTCATAGCGAATATCCTCAAGCTGGACACCGCGCTTGCGGGCGATGGCTTCCAAAAAGGCCGAAATGCGTCGAATGCGCGTCGCCTTTTGGCGCAGGTAATGCTCTTGGAAATAAGCGATTTCCTCGGAATTATTGTGATAGCGGGCCACCACTGTATCCATTTCTGAGACCTGCATTTCAATGCGCCGTAAGGTCAACTGTTCATCGTCAATGCGTCTGGCACTATCGGCCTGAATACTTTTTTCATCACGCAGGGCGAATTGCCAAAAAAGCAGACCCGTGATTACTAAAATGGCGAGGGTGATCCATTGAGCTAGCGGATGGTAGAGGTATCGCGAAAGCATCAGTTCACCGCCTTGGGTCGATAGGTGAATTGGATATCGAAGGTCACCGCCACGTCCGGTTTTTCATAATTCTCACTTTCGAAGGCCACATCGCTAAAATTCGGAGCTTGATCAAGCGCTTCCAGAAAAGCGAGCTCTGCTTTTTTGGTGCGAGCTTCGCCTCGCATTTGAATAATGACGGTATCGTCCGTGGATCGGCGTGAGCGTTGAGTGGGTTTGAGTTCCAACATGCGCACATCTTCAGGCAACAGACCACCGATTTGATCGAGCAAAGGGCCCCATTTCGTGGAAAAAGCGGTTTGAATGCCCTGAAACAGCTGCATCTGACGGCGATAATTGCGTAAATCCACATTGTCGAGCTGTTCGAGAATATCGCCATGGCGATTCACATGTTCGGCTTGTTGCTGTTGCAAATCGCGCAGGCTTGCATGAGCTGCTTCGTTTTTACTGCGCAGATTCCACCAACTCCAACCAAGGAATCCCAACATGACAATCGCGGCCAGGTTCAAAAACCAAATTGCATAAACCTTGCGGTTGCGGAAGAGAAAGGGCTTGGGAGCGAAATTGAGGCGGCTTTTCACGCAATACCTCCCGCTTGGAAGCTGGATCGGAACCGTTCGAGTGCCGTTCCATGACATGTTGCAGCGTGCACATGACTGTAGCGCTGTCTAAGCCCTTCGGATAGTTGGCGAAACGCACCGTCCAGCTCAGGTGCGAAATTATATAAATGTACCGGACTCTGCGTGTCGCTTTCCTGGCAAACCGGATCGATATCGTGACTTAAAAGTGTGTCCATATCCAATTGATTGTTCCCGTCGAAGGGTAGCCGACGCGTATTAAAGCGTTGGTAGCCCTCGCGACCGTTGCGTTTGGTCAAAAGGTAAAAGTCGCCAAAGAATCCGATGGCCGTCGTGCCCTTGGTAGCTTGAGTATTCTCCAAAAGCGTGGCAAAAAGCCCGCCCACATAACCGCAGTGAATATGGTTTGCCTGGAAATGCGCGTGGAGCTCCTCAAGCCATGGCGTAGGCAACGCAAAGGTTAAATAAGTGTTAGGCGCCTCAAGTGGGAGGTAGCGTAGGGTGACCTGCTCCACCGGATAAGGCAGATGACGCTTGAGTTTCCAAAGCAGAAAGTGGCTGATCTCCTTGCGAGGCGGCGCCTCATCCAACTGAATCCTCATGGGGAACAGCAGGTCGTCTTCGATCAGCACGGCGACCTTGGAACCTTGATACGCATGGCGATCCCATGCCTGAGTCAAGGTCGCAAGCGCAGGTAAGCCGTCGCTGGCTTCCAACGGCGCGGACCAGCTGCGGGCATGCCGGCCTTCAAGGCCATGGCGTGAGATGTAAATCCAACTGAATTCTTTCATGACCTACTCGATAAAGGTGACTTTGTTAATTTCATGAAGGGTGGTGACACCTTCGCGGAGCTTGTCCAGGGCAGCTTGCCGTAAAAAGCGCATACCGTGTTTCACGGCCAGGGCTTTGAGTTGGGGAATGGGAACCCGTTCCAGAATGGCCTGACGGATTTCATCGTTGAGCTTCAGCATTTCCGAAATGCTGGAACGACCGCGATAGCCGGTCCCGTGGCACGCCAGACAACCCGCGCCTTCATATAGCGGCGGGCAGGTCGCTGGATCCAGGCCCGATAATTCCAGAAGTTCCGGGTCCTTTTCGGCCGGGCGCTTGCATTGATGACAAATGAGCCGAATGAGCCGTTGCGCAACGACACAATTCAGGGCAGAGACGAAGTTGTAAAGATCCACACCCATATTGACGAAGCGACCAATCACATCAACCACATTGTTGGCATGGACCGTGGTGAAAACCAGGTGGCCGGTGAGTGCGGATTGAATGGCGATTTGGGCGGTTTCTGTATCGCGGATTTCGCCCACCATGATCTTGTCTGGGTCATGGCGCAAAATGGACCGTAATCCTTTGGCAAAAGTAAGGCCTTTACGCTCGTTTATGGGAATTTGCGTGACGCCGGTGAGTTGATATTCCACCGGATCCTCAATGGTGATGAGTTTATCTTCGGAATTGCGAATTTCACTCAAGCAAGCGTACAGCGAGGTGGTTTTGCCGCTGCCTGTAGGGCCGGTAACCAATACCATGCCGTAGGGCTCGCGAATGGATTTGCGGAAGTCGCGTAATAAATCCCCGCGGAAGCCGAGAATTTCCAAGTTGAGTTCTTGGAAATTGGTGGTGGTACTTTCCTTGTCGAGGATCCGAATCACGGCATTTTCCCCGTAGATCGTGGGCATGATACTCACGCGGAAATCAATGCTTCGGCCTTTGATATTTAGCTTGAAGCGGCCGTCCTGAGGAATGCGCTTTTCGGCGATATCCAGCTCGCTCATGACCTTGATACGAGAGATAACGGTAGCGTGATACTGCTTGTCGATGGGCGGCATGGCGTCGTAGAGCACGCCATCGATGCGGAACTTGATGACCAGGGAATCGGCTTCGGTTTCAATGTGAATATCCGAAGCTCTCCGCTCCAGCGCGTTGTAAATGGTGGTGTCAACCAAACGGACGAGTGGGGAACCGTCGTTAACCAGACGATCAATGTCCAATACATCTTCGGCTTGCTCGTCAAAGGTCCGGGTGCGAAAGTCAGAGGTGGCAGCCTGCAAGACTTTTTGCGAGCTTTGGGATTCTTTGAGAATGTTTTCGATGCGAGTTTTGGGTGCGACCGTAAGCCGGATGCGCTTGCGAGTCAGCAATTCCAGTTCTTCAATATGGTCCAGGAGCTCGCGATCCGCAAAAGCCAGTTTGAGTTGATTGCCTTGGAGTCCCAGGGGGAGGCAGCTATAGCGCAACATCCATTCAACCGGGAGCAGGCTTAACATGGCTGCATCCATGGTGTAGCCCTGAAGAT
Organism: Epimenia babai; assembly: GCA_011762755.2. Taxonomy (NCBI): domain Eukaryota; kingdom Metazoa; phylum Mollusca; class Solenogastres; order Cavibelonia; family Epimeniidae; genus Epimenia; species Epimenia babai. Next base: position 39,662 of record WURV02061117.1, on the reverse strand, counting down.
CGGTATATTCCAAGTTCAGGGATTGGGCGAGTTGGTGCTCGGGGCTTTTGGGTTCTTGGGAAAAAGCAATTGTCACGGTTTAGGACCCTATCACATCATAGGTGCCGAACATCGGCAGGTACATGGCAATGACGATCAGGGCAATGACCAGACCGATCGCCAAAAGCACCAGAGGTGCCACGAGATTGGAAATGCGTTCGAGAATATCTTCTGACTTTTCCTCGCCATGGTCAGCCACGTATTCCAACATATCTCCCAGTGTTCCGGTTGCCTCACCGACGCCGACCATCTCGCCGACAATATCATCGAGCCGAGTGTTTTTATCGAGCGCGCTTTGCAGGCTTTCGCCTTGGTTCAGGGCTTGATGTGTCTGGTGCAATTCCGCACCAAAGACGATGGAGGGCACCGCATCGGCAGAAATGGCCACCGCTTGGGGAACGGGGACACCGCCGTCGAGCAGTAGTCGGAGTGTTCGTGCAAAGATGTTTTGATTTTGAAGTGTCCACAGCTTGCCAACAAAGGGGACGCGACGCAAAAGTCGCTCGCGAATGAGAGCGCCTTGTTGAGTTTTCCCATAGAAAAAGGAAAAGGCCAGGATGGCTGCTGCGGCGATGAGTATGTGGGGGTAATAGCTCTGAAAGAAACCGGAAACGGCGACGACATACTTTGTAATGACTGGCAATTCCTTGTCAGCCTCCACATAAATGGCTGTGAATTGAGGTAACGCTCGGGTGAGGATTATGAACATGGAGGCCATGCCGACGACAAGTAACAGCAGCGGGTAGGTCATGGTTTGGATGAACTTTTTCCGCGTCTTGCGAAAACGTTCTTCCTGATCAATGAATCGATCTAGTACTTCCACGAGATTACCCGATTGTTCTCCCGCTTGAAGGAGCGCGGGGTAATAATTGGGAATCAGACCGGTGAAGGATTGAAACGCTTGAGATAAAGAGCGACCTTGGGTGAGCTGTTCCCGGATTTGGATGATCAGTGCTTGAAGCGGTGAAGCTTTCATGCGTTTCAACAACATATCCAATCCTTCGACAATGGGAAGCCCGGCTTTGATGAGACCGCGGAATTCACGGTTAAACAGAATGAATTTCGCTCTGGGAATGCGACGCTGCACGCCGAATAAGTCACTGACATTAAAAGCTTTATCGACGGAGAAAACGTAATAGCCTTCCTGCCGAAAATGTTGAGTGACTTCTTGGACGGACTGGCCGTGGATCGTTCGACTGAGAACGCTGCCATCACTCGAACCAAGTTTTACTTTGAAATTCGCCATCCGCGAGATTGCCTCACCGCAGGGTTTCGGGTACTAACCCAACCACAAACGTACCTAATTTATCATCAGACGCTTAAGCTAAGGGGAAAAGACTAAGAAATTTTGCCAGGTGGCGTGAGGAATCAACCTCTACAGAAGGGATGAATGGTAAAGTGATGGCGAATAACAGCGGCAGGTTTCCCTATGATTATCGATCCTCGACAACACTATGATCAGCCAACACTTGCAGTGGGTTACCAAGTTTGGGTTGATGTTCGTGCCCCCATTAAATTGGTATTCGATTGTCTTACCAAAGCAGAAGCTTTAACCCGCTGGTGGTCTACAGGCTGTCAATCAGATCCAGCACCTGGTGGTCATCTGCAGTTTCAGTGGAATGGAGAACATGGAGAAACGACGGGCGATGCCATCTTTCGTCGTTTTGATCCGCCAAATTTCCTGACCTGGGAGTGGACCTACCGCAATCAAAAGCCCATTCAATGCGATGGGACGGATCATCGGGGGATGCGTTGGCCGGCTTATTGTGAATTTGAATTGGCGACGCTGACATCCGGGTACACCCGTGTACATCTTCACGATTGGGGTATTAATGGTGAGCCTTCCTACCAAGCAGTTCGGACTGCCACGAAGGAAGGCTGGATTCAGGCATTGCAGCGCTTGAAACGCCTGTGTGAAATGGCTTACCAAAAGCGCCAAGCCAGACGAATTCGCAATCAAGCCACACCCAAACCACCGGAAGCATCACAGCAAGAAGATACGATTTAACCTATTTCAGGCTTTCCAATGGGTCAGTGAGTGAGGTCAAGCGGCATTTCCATGGGTGTTGACTTCACCATGGGTCAAGCTGGAGATGGCTCCTCGTTCATTCGGGTTGAGTGTCTTTATGCCAAAGTTGCCTAAGCCAATGGGAAAAAATGGGCATATCTACCAAAAAGGCATTGCACTCGTGATCTTTCCAAACGCCCATTTCGGCGCGTGGCTTGGCATGTTTGTGAGCCTGGTAGCGCAATTGCTGGGCGGTAAACGGAATATGTTTTACGACCTCGGTCAAATAGAAAACCCCGGTCTGTGCCAGCAAGGTGTGCGTGTCCATCCCAGTGGTATCGGCAATGTCTTTCGGAAGTAAATGGACACGATAATAGGGCGCAAAAACTTTCATCCTAACGATCCAATGAAGCCAAATGCGTTTGACACCCATGATCTCCCAAACGGATTCACCGCGTTGTTGAATGGTTCGGGCCTGGGCTTTGAGTTTGGGGGCGTTTATTTTGAGAATTCGGATGAGGTCTTTGAGATAAAAAATACCCTCTTGTTGAAGAATATCCTCGGGTGTCCAGCCCTCTTCCACTTTTCGGGCCTGCATTTCATCCTTTTCAAATAAAGGTTGGTTCATCAATAGCTTCTCCACGTGAAACCTTGACGAAATAAGGGTTTGCCAAGGTTTCAAAACATCACGAATCTCCCGTTCTCGGGAAAGCAGGATTAGCATAACGTGAAATTTTTCTTGTTTCTATTAAAAATCCATAAATTCAATAAAGTTACATGTTTAAGAATTTTCTCCGCGATAAAAATTACAGATGGGAATGCGAGCTGGTAATATGTGTTAGTATAATTTTTATTCGAACCAGAAGCCTTGCAGATACTAGACTTTGCTGTTTGAGGTCTTAAAAATCGATACTTGCTCTAACTAGAAGACACCAGTCTATGTGATTCTTTTTTAATTCGTGACAAAGCTATTATTCGTAAAAAGGTGATTCGATAAAAATTTTGTAATAAAAATTCAAACGGTTCCTCTGGTATATTTATGAAACAGCCATACAAGGGATCTGCCGTGGGTAAGCGATTGTTGAGCAAGCAAGAGCTCGAAGATATCCAATGGATGCTTAAGGCAAAAGTTCCTTCGCATCCAAACTTCGAGTTCTTTCTTGAAAAGCGCATGATTTTGCTGCTCTCTGAAATGGCAAAACACCTGGGCCTCAATGCCTTTGTCATTCGGAGATATGCCAAAGCTCAACCCGACCGGTTTGAGCAAATGGGTATCTGTATGATTGGCAATAAATTCCATGTCAATTCACGCAGTTTCGCCCTATGGGCGCTAACTCACAGGCCAACGCGGCGACGCATGATGCTTCATTTTATTGAAGAACTCACCGTGGCTCCTGTCGGCGGCGATATCAATGATTTGCTCACCACGGGAAAACAATATCTTTATGATGATTTGTCCGCTGCTCAATTAATTCCCAACCCCTTTTGCACCGAAGGTGGGAAGGAAACGCTCCTGGACGATGCCAAGGGTCGTAAAAACTCTCATCAAGAGATGGGTTTGTATTGCCATGATCTTTTTAAGGATTGGATTGTAGTTCCGGAGTCATTTTTTTCGTACCTAGGGAAAAAATACTACCGAGTGGATTAAATCAACCCTTTTAGATGGGTTGATGCCCGCCAAGATGCCCAGGTGAAAGACCTGAGCATCTTGGGTTTGAGTCACGTTAGAATTGAACTCGATAAATCAGAGAGAAGTTTCTTCCTGGCAGGAGGATTTGATCCTTTAGGAACGAGGTATGGACCCGTCCTTCTTCATCGGTAAGATTGGTGCCTTTCAACAAGAGCTTATGAACCAACCCGCTGGAAAAGAACCGGTACCCAGCGGAGAAATCAACCGTTGTAAAGCCTTCTGTTGCAGTTTCCAGAGGAGCAGTACGGTTCTGTGATTGTGTTCGTGTCGCAGAGGCCTTGGCCCAGAAGAAATCTTGGTTGTAGGACAGGTCAACACGGTATCGAGTTGGTGAAATGCGGGGAAGATTTTCTCCGTTGTCCAATTCGGCTCGTACGAGATCAGCCATGAGTTCAAGTTGGAGATGGTGCGGATCGGTGTGGAGCAGTTCAATATCGAGGTGAACTTCTCCACCGTGGAAATCTGCATCCTGCTGGGCGTATTCAAACTCTGGCAGCCCATCTTCAATTTCGCCCGTATTGCGTTGGTAGATAAAATCACTAAAGCGGTTGGTGAATATATTAATTTCGCCAGTGACGGGACCTTCAGTGCGGCGAATAGCGACATTGGCACCTAAGCTGGATTCTTCCTTAAGGTTCGGATTGCCCACTTCAAAGGTCTGGGTTGCCAAGTGAGGTCCGTTGGAGAGTAGTTCTTCGGCTGTAGGTGCGCGCTCGGTTTGAGTGAGGTTGAATGCCATAGATACGGGTTTGTCTTTGAAAGCAACGAATCCGAGAGAGCCGGAAATGGTGTCATAATCCCGGGAGATTAATTCCGCTTCTTCCTCTTCGTGCTCACCTTCCTCATGCTCTTCCTCTTCTTCTTCGTGATGGTGTTCTATGAAGGAGCCGTCGGTGGATTGATTTTCAACCCGCAGGCCCATGCTGAAATTCCAGGTGTCGCGATCGATTTCCTCATACACAAACAAGGCCAAATTCTTTGTATCATTTGGCGGTACAAAGGCTTCTTCACCGACTGCTTCAAAATCGCGAGTTTTATAGTTGAGACCGTAGGAGCCGGAGCTGAAAGGACCTAAGTTGGTTTGGATGAGTTCAAGGCGTGCTTCCTGGGAATCGTTAAAAAAGCGAGTTCCGATCTCACTTCCTTCAAATTCCGTGTGCTCGTAATCCGTTTGCCCGTAGCGGAAGTTGATGGCGCTAAAGCTGTCTGCTTCAAGGTTCAGACCTGCTCTTACATCAAAACGGTTTTGATCGAGACCGATGCGAATGACTTCTTCCTCTTCCTCTTCCGCGTCGTGTCCGTCTTCTTCGTGCTCTTCCTCTTCTGCATGACCATGACCTTCGCCGGAAATACCGTAGTTTGTTTCAAACTGTGTGAACGAAGCACCGAAAAAACCGCGGTCCTTAATGATAGAGAACCCAGCAGCTGCTTTTTCCGAATCTAAATCACTGTTTTCGAGATGTCCGTCAAAAGGCTCTTCGTCGTGCCCTTCCTCTTCCTCATCGTGTCCGTCTTCTTCAAGGCTGGGTGGTCCTGGAATATCGTAATTATCCGTGTCACGCTTGGAATAATCCAAATGCCAGGCAAAATCCTTGAAGCCGCCATTGAGTAAAATGGCACCTGCACGCTCATCTGCGACGGTATTGAGGCGAAGCTCTACTTCACCTGCGAGTTCTTTTTCAGGCAGAAACTCAGGAATACGGTTATCGATGATATTGATTGCGCCACCGATGGCATTACTGCCGTAACGCAACGCAGCGGGTCCACGCAAAACTTCAATGCGTTGGGTTGTCAGCATGTCGGTGCTCACTGCGTGATCCGCGCTTACAGAGGAGGCATCGCCGGTTCCCAAACCACCTTCGAGGATGCGAATACGATCGCCGCCTAATCCTCGAATGATAGGGCGACCCGCTCCAGGTCCGAAATAACTTGTGTGAACACCTGGCTCTTTTTCAAGCGTTGCACCAAGAGTGGGCTCTGCTTTTTCAAGCAAATCCTGTTCGTTGAATACACTGACTGCTTGAGCGATGTCGGAAATACTCTTGCGTTCCGGGGTTGCCGAAACGACGAAGTCTTCGTGGATCTGAATATCAAACACGATATCCAACACAGTTGCTTTATCCGCTTCAATATTCACGTCAACTAGTTTGTTGCCCCAATTTTCGGTGGTTATCTGAACACGATAAGTTCCAACAGGGAGGCCAGAAATTTGATATTTGCCGGATTCATCTGCCCGAGTGGATCGGTTGAGGGAAAGAATGTAAATCCCAGCGAAAGGAATGACTTCATCAGAAGCGGTAGTGATCTTACCGGAAAAGCTCCCGGTTTGAGCAAATAAGGGCATGGCTGTAAGCACCCATGCAACTAGAAGGGTGGTAAGCACCCGTACCCGAAAAACGGACATCGTAAAACTCCTCTTTCAATGTTGAATCATGGTCGGTGATAAACCAGGATCAGCACTTGAATCGAGTTAGCGATGCTGTATTGCGGCAGCAAGGTGTGACCTTCTTTGTCAAAGATGCTTTCCAAATAGGAAAAACCATCGATGGACAAAGCTCATGGCTTTTTGAGTAAGAGGGACTGGTGGCTCGATTAAGTGGTGATCCACGAAAGAGGCGGTCCCCGTTGATGAATATTGGAATGCCTTTGGTAATTGGGAAGGCTGTCCCGTAATGGTGTGCTAAGGGTTTCAGCATAGGTTTTGTCAAGCGAATGGCTGTGCCGGAAATGATTGACAGAAACAAACCAACAAAGAGCACACCAGGGATGTTCATGGTTATGGCCGAGATCAAAAGGGGTTAATTGGCTGTCGAGATTCAGAACATTGTGAAGGTGCTCATCAGCAAAACTGATATGCACATTCTGATGGCCTATCTCCGCACAGGCATGCTCTTCTTCGTGGCCATGAAAATCTGCTAGCGGCCCCAAGGCAAGCAGCATCGCAACCAGAAGTTGCATACTTCGGTTGAAATGGGCTTGGAGTGTTTTTTTAGAAAACTTCAGCATGGGGGTCATGGCCTCATAGAAAGAACCCATTTTCAAGACACACTATTTCAAAATAATCGTGTCCGCCGCATTCTGCAAGTTCAGAACTTAAAAATTTGCAGCATGACAATGCTTGATACGCACGGAAAGGCACTTGGTTTGAGTCAAATCGTTTTTTGCTCTATTTGGTTGAACCTCTTTGCTTGGGCTAACCGATTGTAAAAAGGAAGGGGAGTCAGGGTAGAGAAAGTTACAGGTTCCGCCTTGAAATGCTTTGTTTACTTGCTAATAAAAAGGTAGATGCCAAGTAGGACAAAACATATCTAAATGCAGAAAATACCTTATAATGAAAAGTATCCGTTTTAATAAAAATGAATCTTTTGGCTATTTATATTCGCTCAAACGGACTTTTAGGATCCAATCTATATGAACTATGAACATCCCGAAAAAGCCAAAGACCAAGCTCTTTTGGCTGCCTACCAGCAACTTCTTCAAGAGTACCCTGGTCAAGCGAACATTTATGTAGACATGGCTAAACTACTCATAAAGATGAAAGCTTGGGAAGGGGTTTTCGAGGTGTGCGAGGCCCTTTTCCACTTGAAGCCAGGGCAGCGACAAGGATTATTCCTCGTGGGTGAGTCAGCAGCCATGTCAGGATTGCGGTTGGGTTGGGGTGTTCAGTGTTTGAATGAATATCTTCAAAAAATCCCGGAGCATGAAGAGCCGGCAAGAGAATGGGCTTTTTGGCTTCTTGGGATGATTTTCGAAAAACAAGGTAAGGCGGCGAAGGCCAAGCAACAATACGAACAAGCGATCCACCTCAAACCAGATCTCGAAGCCTATCTCTCCAGCAAAGCCGGACAAGTATTTATCTACTCAGATCCATCCTAGCGCCGACGAAATTTAGCTCATTTTTGGCATTTCGATTATTCGGCTAAAAGCATCCTTGATTCGTCTAATGATTGGAATTGACTTAGATACGGATGGAAGCGCGATGGATCGATGCAGTAAATTTACAATCACCCTCAGTGTCCTTGCCTTGGGGTTGAGTGCATATTCTGTCTTTAAAGCTATATCAGCTGACTATGAACTAAATGAGTTAAAGCGCGATGCATTTATTATCAATGTCGTTAATCGAATAAAAGAAAACGACAAAGGGTTGTTGACCTCCCTCGATCTGGACATTCAAAAGGAAACATGGACCAAGGCGGTAACGGCAGATTTTAATCTTTTGAAAGACACTGGTTTTGGGTATGTCGAATATTGGGTTTATTTCGATAGCGGGCTTGTTCTTTACATAGACACAGGGAAGATGATCGATGAATTTTATGGGGCTGCTATTTTTGAAATTGCAGGAATGGGTCCTGCTGATGGTGAATCGAACTTGGATAGACAAGCTTTAAATGGGCCCTACTATTTAATTGGTAATCATCGCGTCTACCCAAAATAGGAATACTTTAGATTCAAGCCGTCAACCCGACAAGGGGCTTAGTTTTTCTCTCCGGAATCAAATCCCGAGACTTTTCGGGAGCGATCATTTTTCAGCTGCAACCTGGTTTATTAGTAATGGAATGTGTAGCCGCCCAGAAATAGATGTATGGGTCCCGCTTTTCCCGTAGCAGGCGGATCGCTCGTTTTTATCGCATCATGACTGCATCCTGCCAAGAAAGGCAGTTCAAGATCTAAGCTCATGTGGGTTAAGAGAAATAGGATCCCTTAGATGTCTAACTAGTTTCCGTCCAGAAAGGGCTATTTCCCCAATCTCTGCGTCAATCCGCGGTTTTTCTTGTGCGGCGTACAAGAGTGCGCCTCCGCGCAAACCCTTGATTTCCCTGATCTTGAAAAACTAGCAACACTGAATCGAAAACGCTCCTTTTTGCTGGAGTACGGTTCAGGATGGGCACTACCTAACTGGGGCACGACCAGGTTACACCTATGATCTGCCACACGCCTGCTCCAGGACAGCTATGACATTCGCACACTTCAGGAGTGGGTGAGTTCATCACGGTAATGATTTTTCGTTGGAATCAAAAATAACCAAAACTCTTTAATAACATAATGCGGTTGCTTTTATCTTTTTGAGCAGGTATTCTTATCGGTAATATTTTCTCACAATAGAATTCTCTCCGGTAAATGCCAAAACAGGTCATTTTTATTTTGCATACGGCGATGGAGAGGACGAATCTGAGGGCCGATCTATGAAACAACGTACTTCCATGTGGTGGGCAGTTATGGCTGTCACCTTGGTTATGCTCTGCCTCCTTATTCCGGGTTGTGTTCCCAAGGGTTCGGATGATGATTCAGATCCAAATTCTCCAAGCAATGCCTTTAGCGGTACGGTTACCGATAGTAATGGCAGGCCGGTTGGTGGTGCCGTCGTCAGCGTTAATGGTCTCCAAACCGAATCAGATGAGCGTGGTGGGTTTGATATGGAAGGGGAAGAAGCGGATCGATACATTTTTAATATCACCCATCCTGATTATGCCGACATCTCCTATATCACCCGGAGAGGGTTTAAGGATGTCACCTGGTGTCTCGTGCGTGCTCAGATCGGCATGGTAGACGCTGGCAGTACCATTCGCGTCGTCGACCGTCGCCCGGGATTACTCAACAGTGGGCGTCGTGGTGCGAGTATTACGGTTCCTGCCAATGGTCTTATTGATCCGAAAGGTGAGCAAGTCGGCGGTGAAGTTAGGGTGGCAATTGCAACCCTGGATATCGAACGAGGACAGGGACCTGGCGATTGGGCTTTTCGTTCCAATGAGGTTGAGGGCTATTTAATTTCCTATGGCGCAGCCTTCGTGCGCTTTAGCGATCCTTCCGGTGAAGTGGAATACCAACTCGGTGTGGAAGGGGCTGAAGTTGAGATTCCTGTGACCCCGGTTATGCAGCGAGAAGACCAAAAACCAGAGGAAATAGTGCTTTGGCATTACGATTTGAAGGATGGCTTCTGGAAACCCAGTGGCAAGGCTGAATTTGACCAGGATAGGATGAGTTATGTCGGAAAGGTCGACCATCTTTCCACCATTAACACCGACATTGCGAAAACAAATAATGCGGCTTGTTTGAAGATCACCCTTGATGCTTCGGTACCAACGGGTAACAAGCTTCGGGTACGCTACCATTCGGGGGGAACGTCTTTCGGGCAAGCGCCGACTTTCGTAATGAACGATATGGTCAACGCTGCTTACCGCCTGCCTGCGAATACCAATGTATTGCTGGAGTTGCTTGATGCGAGCGATGTTCAATTCGGGAATCTGGTTGTGGAGGATCCGCCCGGGACGCCAACCGTGAACAATGTCGTGAATACTGGACCAACTTTGCCATCTGGCGCGAATTTGTTCCCACCCGCGCCGTTTACAGCATGTAAAGAAGTTCTGCTTCGAATTCAAGTTCCCGAGGTTGAGATCCAGATCAACGCCAGGGTGAGCGATGTCGAGCGGGACATTCCCAACGATGATTACATTACTTGGGCACCGACGTTCTGTAGGGCTCGCTTACGATCCGCGATGTCTTCTAATGTCGTAGTCGTGCTCACCAATGATAACTCCGCTTCCATTCCCGGTGGCGGCAATGTTCGTTTTGCGAATTTCGCAAGCTCCTGGCCGGCTAACACCACGGCCACAGCAAACACTCTGACACTGAATTTTCCAGCTGGCAGTACTGCCTGGGTTCCGTTTGTCATTGCCGGTGAGTTTGGTAGCCCGAGTCACAACGATAAGGACACCCTCATTGAAGCCCATGAAAATACCGCGACCGGGCCTTTACGTGGGACCAAAGCCTTAATGGTTCGTGTACGCAAGAACGCTAACGCGATGTCAGATGCTGAGCGTGATCGTTTTCTCTTCGCCATGCGGAACTTTCGCAACAGATCTTCGGGTGGTTATCTTTTGTTCCAAGAATTACACCGTTTGGCGAGCCTCGATTGGGCCGGCGATGAAGCCCACCAACAGCCAGCTTTCTATCCCTGGCACCGGGCTATGCTTCTTCATGTTGAACGGGAGCTTCAGGCTATCGATCCTAGTGTCACCTTGCCGTATTGGGATTGGGACGGCGCCGCGGCAAATGTGTTCTCGCAGAACTTCATGGGAGAGGCAGGTAACGGTCCCTCTTTCATCGCAGAGCCAGTCTTTGCTCCTAGCAATCCGCTACGTGGTTGGAACACGGATCTGCCCTTTAGTGGTGGGGAGCTTCGTCGCAATGAGAACGATCACACCCTTGCCCCCGCAGCCTCTGTTTTCTTACCGCTTAGTGCCCCAGTCGGTCCCTCTCTGATGGGATATCCAAACTTTGGTCCCAATACCGGAGATCTTAATATGCCAATTGGCAGTGATTTCAGTGGCAGGGGAGAGCGGCGATCTCATAACCCCGGGCATACTTGGCCTTGCGCTGGTGGGCATTTACGGTTCCCGATGCGTTCGGCAGCTGATCCGCTGTTCTATCTGCTTCATTCTCAAGTTGACCGTCAATGGGCCTATTGGCAAAGGGATGTGGGGGCAAGTTCGCCCGATCTCCGTTTCGGTGCATCTGCGCCGAAAGACTATGACAACACAGGGAATTGGAATGACTCGGCCAACAGCGGGATCTTGGATCCGACTGGAAATTTTCGACAAAAAGGTTCGTTCTTAAACGACGGTATGTGGCCTTGGGATGGAACCAGTGGTCCAGCGACCAATCCAGCAGAGACTCGCCCCTTTGATCAGGATGCAGCCGAGAGCGGCACGGTTCAGGCGGCGACTTCTACATCGGTAACGCTGCGTTCAGGCGCCAGTAGCATTAATGGTGTCTTTAGATTTTATCGTGTTCGTATTACAAGCGGGACGGGTTCGGGGCAGGATCGCTCGATCGCCGTCTACAATGGTTCAACGAAAATAGCCAACATTACCCCACCCTGGACTACCATTCCGAATACAACGAGTAATTACGTCATTGAATCGGAAAACATTCCCGTGAGTAGGCCGACGATTCCTATGTCGGCCTTTCTAGTTTCCACGGTTCGCTACCTCTGGCCAAGCTCAGCAGTCCAACCCCGTCCTTTGGACATGATGGACTACTTGGGTAGAGCGGATCCTACCCTGGGGCTCGGATTTTGCTACGAAGATGTTCCGTACTAAACTGGTTTACGCTGACTCGAAGGCAGGAATCATGAAATTAAACAACGCTTTTCTGAAGATGAGTTGCATGGCCATGATGGTCTTTGGTGGCTTTGACCTGGGGTTTGCGCAGGCGGATCTTGAGGCTCGTAAACAGTCTAGATCCAATGCGATCCGGACATTTTTTGATCAAAGCGCCGCCAAGGGGAACCGACTCGGGGCAGTTGAAAATATGGGTTATCCCGATGACGAGACAATGGCTCGGTTATTAGAACTGGGACAGAACCTTGACGTCGATGACGACATCCGTTGGCAAGCGCTGCGCATGCATGCTTTCGATCTCAATTGGGTCAATGTGACATTAGCGATCCTCTCGGATCCAACCAACGGTGGTGAATCTCTGAATTCGAACCTCGTTCAGGCCTTGAGTCAGCGAACTGTGGTGATGCTTCCGGTTCAGGTTCGCCAATCAATTCAAAGAATCTACCGGGAGCTGCTCGACGATCCACGCGAGAGTGTTCGTCATCGGGCCTATTTTGCAGCAGTCTCGAGTGAAGATCCGGTTGCTATTACGAAACTTGTCGATGGGCTGAAAAGTGGCGGTTCCCAAAGTCCGGTTCCCATCGCTGACGCGATTGAGCTACTTGATTTTGCCGGGGCCAATCGACATTACAGTTCGATTCGTCCTTATCTGAACCATGATAACTCAGAGATCCAGGCCCAAGCTGCACGGGTTCTCGCCGAAGATAATGAAAGCCAGGCAGCCATTGTTGCTTTGACGAAAGATAAAAAAGCTCCTGAGCTCGTTCGCATTCAGGCACTGAGAGGGTTGACACGAGCCGACAAAACGTTACCTGATTACGCTATTGCGATTGTTGAAGATCAAGGGGAATCCCTGGCGGTTCGTGAGGCGGCCATGGGAGCGATTGTTTCTCAAATCAATTACATGAAAATGGCTGAAAACCAACAGATCCGATTTTTGAAAGCGGTCGAGGCATTGGCTTCAGACCCGAGTCTCATGGAGCTCCAGAACGGTCCGAAATCCAGGGTGGATGACCTGTTAAAGTACCTGCGCAAAAGCACGCCAGAGCTAAGGGCATATAGCATTGGCCAGGACCAGTAGCTATTACCGGGTTGCAATAACTGCGATTCTGGTAACGTGCTTTTGGGGCATATCTCTCCATACACTGGGGATGATAAGTGGCGAATGGCCAAAAGATGTCCAGCGTGGACTGGATCGGTTGCAAGCTCCCGGTGGAGATATTTATCAAGGTTTGGCGATTCTTGATGGCGCCCAGGTTGACCGCGATGTTCGGCAACGATTATCACTTTACCTTCTGAACAATTCACACCGATTGGTGAAACTCTACGCTTTAGGTTCTTTAGAAAAAATTCCGGCTCAGGGAGTCTTTCCTGCTGTCGTGGCAGTTTTTACAAATGAATTGAAAGACGTCGAATTGATGGAAGCGGTCGTCCGCACCTTAGTTGCGTTGGGAATTCAAACCCGGGGTCAAGCTTCTGAGATCAGCAGGCTTTTGGAATCGTCCAAGTTAAATATTGCTAGCCGCACGGCACTTATCGATCTCCTTGGGAGTTCGGGCCGGCTTGCGGTCGCAGAAATCCCGGTTTTGAACGCTGCCCTTGCATCGGATGTGGATCGGGTTCGTTTCAGTGCTTTCCGAGCACTCGGTCGCATTAAATCATTCCGGGGTGTTTTGACGCACGAGATCGACCTTCACACATCGGATTATTCTGTTTTTGCAATCATTCAAACGGAAAAAGGGACCTCGGCAGAATCATGGATCGAACCCTTGGTGGGCTTGGTTGAAAACAAGAATTTGGGATTGGTTCGACGTGGAGCGGCTGTTGAATCCTTGGGAATCGTAGCCGCCAACCATCCAAAAGTGGTGTCCCGCCTACTCGATTTACGCCTTGGTTCTGAACCGTTCTTAGCCATTCTGGCACTGGAAGGGCTCGCCAAAGTGGCACCCAGATCGGCTGGGATGCGCGCATGGGCCGATCGACTGCCGACTCTTGATTTGCAAACCCAATTCGATGCCATGGCCAAGCTACGGGGCTTGGGTGCCGAAGCAGAGTTCGCCAGTGAGTCATTATTACAGATTTGGAACGGGGCAGATGGAGCTACGCCGGATGCGCTTCTGGCAGGCGTGTTGGATGTCTTTCGCGCGATGGGTTCCGCTGCTGTTGCATCGGGACTTGGTTTAAGTGATTGTCTGCCCCATCAATTCTCTACTTATCAGGGACGAGATCGCCTCGAAACCATTCGACTTCGTGCTTATCTCATGGTCACCTTGTCCGAGATTGGCCTACCCGGAAAGGCTTACTCCTACGTCATGGATTCGCTCGCACACATCGATGCACGAATCCTGGCGATCGAAATTGGCGCTGCAGCGAGGGCGGTAGCTTCATTGGGAGCCAAGGGCAGGATATTCATTCCCTACCTACTCGAAGCAGTTACGAAAACTTTTGCCGAAGAAGAATTTTCCCTGGCCCGCTTCAGCGTTGATTTTCCACCTGAAGAGACCACCACTGTTGAATTGGAGATCATTAACGCCTTTTCAACTTTGTGCCAGCCTGGCGATGAGTCGGCAATCAAACTCCTGCAAAGCATTGCTGAGGCACCTTCAAATTTGAACAGGGACGCTCGGGCCATTGTGGGGGCGAAACGCGCGCTTGCATTGATTAACCGAAAGAAGGAGCCTTCAAGATGAATCTAGCAGAAGGCCATAAAGGCAAAGTTATCTTCACGGTGATTCTCATTGGCTTGCTGACCTTGGCAGGCGCGCCCAATGATCCTGATTCAGGAGTTCACCTTATGAGTGAGTGGTTGGTTGCGGACAAACGCGGCAATCCTATCAAAGGTTTCGACATTACCTATACCAATCAGGAAGGTACCAAAGGGACCTTGAAAGCCTTATTGGATCGACCGGTTCTTTTGACCTTTTTCTACACCCGTTGCCAAAACAACTTTAAATGCTCAGCAGCGGTGACGCGAATAGCGGCGCTTCAAACAAACCTCAAAGCAACGGCCCTTCAGGAGAAAGTCCGTCTCCTTGCTATTACTTATGAACCCGAGTTCGACGATGCCATACGGCTGAAACGATTCGGGAAAAATCGTGGCTTGAAGTTTGGCGCCGATGCCCAAGCCTTACGCCTGGATGAGAAGCGACACGAATCCTTTGTGAAAGCGTTGAATGTGCCTGTCAGCTTCAATGGCGGCGCCGTCAATACCCACGGAATCGCACTATACCTTATCGATACATCGGGTCGAGTTGTTCGTCAATATCACACAATTCTTTGGGATAACGATCAAGTTATCAAAGATGTGCGCCGCCTACTAACGGAACTTGATTGAAAGGAAGTAGAAGGCTACAGGGCGTGAACTTTTTTTGTATGCTGACAGATTTTTCTGATGGCTAAGGGCCCCTAATCGCGATGGTGATAAATCTTCAAATTAAGTTACGAATTCTATTTGGATAGTCTGGTGATTTTGTGAGACAGCCCTGCAGTGAAAAACAGGTCTTGAGAACTGGAACAATGCGAGGTGCCATGCACCTTTTGGGAGGATGGCACCTGCATTTCCATTGCATAGGAGAAGAAAAAAGTGCTTATTTCGCCGGTGTGAAGTGAATGCGCCTGGGGTGCGTTGATTTTTGAGTTGGATTCCTTTTGGAGATTCCTTTGGTAAACCATAGGAACAAAGCGAGGGCAAACAAGCCGATGGAGATCCACTGGGCTTGGGAAAGGTCGCCGTATGTTTGGTTGCGGCGGACGAATTCGACCAAAAAGCGCGTGACGCTCAAGCCGGCCGCCATGGTTGCGACGACACGCCACTGGGTTTGGAGATCATTGCCTTTTTTGAAGAGCCATTGGGTGACTCCAAGCATGCCGAGAGCCATAATGGATTCGTAAAGCGGTGTTGGGTGGACCGTTTCTGCAATGGGGTGCAAGCCATTGGGAAAGGCCATGGCCCAAGGGAGATCACTGGCGATACCGTAACACCCATCGCCAGCGAAGAAACAAGCCATCCGGCCGATAGCGTAACCGAGAAACAAGGGGGCTGCGCCGGCACTCAAGAGATCCATGGTTGGGGTTTTGGATTTCCACGCGTAGATGATAAAGCCAAGAGCTACGGCCATGACGCCGCCAAGGATGGAAAGCCCATGGTTGTAGATTTGGAGTTTTAGCAGTTCTTCAAAGGAACCACGCTCCAAGGTCGCCAAGATGCCACTACCTCCGAAGCCGAGGATTAAGGCGGCAAAGGAAGGAATCAAGTAAGCGTATTGATCGTGCCCTTGGCGCATCAGATTGCGTCTGAAGAGCCAGGCGGCGCATAGGAAAGCGAGTGAAATAAAAGTGAGGAACATCGAAATGGGGCGGCCGAAAAGGTAGAAAAAGGGGTACATCCCAAACTCCTTTGCAATGTCTTGAAACGCTGAATCCTGACAAGAATTAAGGTTAGATAGGGGTCTCTCAGCTGATGCCAAGAGACCCTGAAAATTAACGGTTGATTTGAATGGTGATGGTTTCTTCAGCAGTGGCACCGGCGACAGCTTTTTTAGATCCGTATTGGAAACTGTCGTAACTGGCTCTACCGACGAGGATATTCAACCAGCCGGGTTGAGAGATTTTGCGCAAGTCACTACCTGTGACTTTGAGCCTCCCTGAATCAGCTGCTAATGTGGAGAAAACACCATGGCTTTGGCCGCCAATCGGTTCAACGGCGGGATAGAAATGGGCGTAAACACCGACGTCACCGCCCTGAGGGTTTTGCCACAATAGGGTGAAACCTTCGCCACTGGAAAGCGAATAGCTGTCTCCGCAAGAAACGGTAGGCGCCAGCGCGGGTGGAATCGATACTTGAGTAGTGAAACTGTCCCGACCATCGACGATCCGCCAGGTTGCTTCTGTTCCAAAACCCAAATTGCGATCTACGAGTTGGGGCGAAACCAGGTATTGGCGGGGCCATTGACCCTTGGATTGTTGAAGATCCACACCGTTCAGACTCACTTGGGTGACTTGGCGACCATTGAAATAGGCCACTGGCCGAACGCTTGACATATCTGCCCAAGGTTCGCCAGCAGTGGAGGGTTTGTTAACGGCGCCCAACACTAAATAAGCATCGGCGCCTTGAAGTTCTTTAAGGCCGGTTTTACCCAAACTGAAAAGCATGGTGGATACATCGACAGGTTTAGGGTTTAACTCAATTTGAGTACTTTCATCGGGTGCCTTTTTGTCACCGGCCCAAACAAAGCCTGCGATAAGAACCACGAGCATGAACCAGGTCCATTTTTGAAAAGTTTGCATGTGTTTGGCTCCTTTCTTAATCGCAACAATTGAGGCAGTTGGGGAAGGCGGTTGAAAAATCTGCATCGGTGAGTTCTATATTCCAAACCACCTTACAGTCTTCGACTTCCACGTTGTACATGAGCGTACTGCTCGTTGCGAGCGTCATGATCTTGCCCTCGTTAGGTGGGCATCCCGTGGTCAAACAACCACTTCCAGCGATGGAAAAGTCGTAATTGTCCATAAGCTCTGAGGCTGTCACACCTAGATCGACACAGTTATCAAGGGTGATTGTGCGTGTGGCCAAACCGTTCTCAATTGTGTGATCCGAAGGCGTTCCACCATCTGAGAAATTGACAACACTGCCATTTTTTTCTTTCAGTGTGACGTCACTGGAGAACTTGCAGAATCCCTCGGGTAAGGTGACGCGCAGTTCTACTTCACATATTTCTTCGCAACCTAAAACAACGTCTAATTCAACGTTGCATTCATCAATGTTGCAATCGCCGCAATCACCACAACTGCTGCCACAACTCGTGTCTCCTGAGCAGGCAGGCATGATGATCAAGACGGCAACAAAAATGATTTGGAGTAGAGCGAACATTTTTTGCTTTGTCATATGCTCTCCTTGTCATTGTTACCAAATGATACAGAAACCCCATACTAAGTTTTAACTTAGTTAAAAATTAAAAATAGTAATGTAGGCATATTTTGCCGAAAACCAAATTCACTAATGAGGTTCGCTTACGACATTATGAATGTCGATGAAATAATGCAATGTAAAATAGATAGTCTGAGTAACTTTGTTACATTTGTTTTCAAAATGGGGTCTTTATTCGTGACAATCCTCCCGATTTTTTCCAAATTGGAAATATCTGCAAGCAAAAACAATAAAAAAGGAAGGATTGAGCGATTTCAGAACCGCCGAATAAAAAGGCGTTTTTGCGGTGGGCTTGGTGATGTTTCGGAAGAACCAGGTTGGCAAGCCCTGTGGTTCTAGATGAATGACGTCTTTGCATAGAAGTGCCGTTTGGTTATCTTGCTGCGTTGGCCGCCTGGAAACAGATACGGAACCTGGTTGAAGAACTTTTCCAAGTGATTGTATTTCTTAGGCCAATCAAGTGAGATGAAATGTGGTTTTACTCTTTCGGAAATATATATTAATTTTTGAATTCCCAATGAAAAAACAAAGTCAAATGATGCAAAAGAAAATTAATAATTGGATTTTAAATAAGCGGAGCAAATAAAAGTAATTGATTTATCAAATAATAATTACTAGAAGTTTTTGGAAATATATAAAGATAAGAATCAAGTTCTTGCAAAGGATTTTAAACATAGATAGCACTGTCACTTATGCTAGTGAGTATCATTCGTTTGGCGAGAGGCTTTTGCTTAAGGTCGTGACCAGGTTGGCATTATTTGAATCCATCCGGTAAACGAATGAGATCGACTTAGAAATCCCCCATACTGCGGGTGACAGACAGATTTACAGTTGCCATTTGGGCTGAATGGCGCGGCCATTTTTCCTTTTAGAAGTCTTTTTTGATCTGACTTCCCTGGTGTTAATGAAGCTAGTGGGAAGTGATCGAAGGCCTCTTGTCAGAACTGAAAAGCGTTTGGGAGAGCCCTGTAATGAATAGACTTAAACCCCCTTACGTGCGGCTCATATTGGGTAGTGTTTTCGGCATCATGGACTCATGAGGCACTGACATGAAGTCTCTTAGGTTGGTTGCTCAGAGTTGAATAATTTGTTAGGAAACGCCATGTCCTCATCATACGGAACGATCGGGGTTCGCGACATAGGCGTGAATGGTCTGGAAATTCCTGAATTTCGATAGTTCTGCTTGTGAGATTCGGCAAGGCCGGCAGGTTTTATTAAACGGTGTTTGGCAAGTGTCAATGAGGAGATTTGTGGGTTTGCAACGTTGTATCTCATCAAAGCAGGAGACCGAATTGAAGGAAATTGCCCTGGTGATTGCCCATGTGCTGTTTGAATCGGCGACCCTTAAGTCCGTTATTCGGACATCGACCTGAGTTGCGTTCTGAGATACGATTCCGGATCTTTGGACACACTTTTTGCTGGTTTCTCGGTCCTTATTCTTAAAACCTTGGGGGTTGTCCTCGCTTGATCGAGGCGAACCAACAAAAAGTCTTCCTCCCCGACTCGGTTAAAAACCCGATCGGTGCATGCAGCGAGGAATCCATTCTCTCCAACCTTCAAACGAATTAACTTGTCTCCTATGAAAAGAAGGTGAACACATGACTCTCTACCGCTTTGGTGAATTTGTTTTCAACCCGGCCTCAGGGGAACTCACCCAAAAGGAATCCCGCACGGTTCTTCGGCCCCAGGTCAACAAGTTGCTTTCCCTGTTTGTTCAGCATCCCGGGGAAATGCTTTCCAAGAAAACTATCATGGCGGCCATTTGGCCAGAGGGTCACGTCGGTGAAAATGGCTTTTTTCAAATTATGAACCACTTGCGTAAGGCGTTGGGTGATAAAGCTCAGAACCCTGTTTTCATTCAGAGTTTTCCCCGCAAAGGCTATCGTTGGATTATCCCAACGAAAGCTCTTGGGGAAACCCGGCTGCAAGGGGAACCCATGCGAATTTTCGGTCTGCGTGCCGCTCTCGCATTGGCTGTGGTATGTGTGATCGGCATGGGCCTGATTCTTTGGAAAACGGATCTCGCTTTGGGAAGTTCGGCTTCAGCCAAAGGCGCCGCATTTGCCGGCGTCCCCCGTCAAACTTTGCTGGCTCCCAGTTTGGTGCTGATGGATCTCAAGGACGACGCTCGAATGGCCTCGGCCGAGGGGGATATTCGCCGGTGTAAGGAAGTGCTGTACAGTCTGGCTGGAGAGGCGGTTGCAGAGAAAAACGCCTATGCCCAAGTGGAGGCACTTTTGAACTTGGCGTTGATTTACCGCTTCGAAGATCCCCGCAAAGGTCTTGCTTTGGCGGAACAATCAATCAAGGTTTCCGAGCAAGCAGGGCTCGTAAACATTCAATTGAGGTCTCATATAGAAAAAGGCATGTTACATCTGGAACTCGGCGATTATCAAGCGATGAACCATCATTTGGCACTAGCGGGAAACCATCGGGACAAAGTGCGAAAGAGGCTGGTCGCGCAATGGGAACACCTCAACGGTATGGCGGCTCTGACCACCGGCAATAAAGAGGGAGCCAAATTGGCTTCCAAACGCATTAACCGCATCGCCGGTCGCACCCGCACTAGCTACCCCCGAACATGGGCGCAATTCCTCGATGCGGCCATACTTTTGGAGCAGGGCGATGCGACATCCGCCAAAAAGCACGCCCAGCAAGCATGGCAATTCTTTCAAAAGCAAGAGCGCCCGATCTTGGCGGCGAAAGCGGCTCTGTTGGTCGGCATGTGCGAAAAGCGATTGGGTAATTTGAAAGAGGCCCATGTTTGGCATCAGCGCAGCTTTGAATTTGCGGAAAAGCAAAAGCTCGAATATTGGGCGGCCAAAACGGCCTGGTCCTGGTCTGAGGTTTTCAAGCAGGAAGGTCTCCATGAAAAGGCGCAACACTATGAAAAACTGGCTAAAGATTCTCTTTGGGTCTCGCTGATCGATTCCCGTGCCAAGAAAATGGCCAAGAACAGTAAAGGGAATTTTTCTCTGTGAAAAGGTAGATGCACTTTCGAGGCAGAACTGGGTGGCGCCTTGCTCAACCCCATGCGAGCCCGGGTCATTGATGAATCTGCGGGTAGAATATTCACAGCCGAGGTCTGATGGGGCGAACCGCTCGTAGGTTCACCGGCTGGCGTCTCACAAAAAAACCGAATAGGCCACCTAACAAAAGCGCGGGCCAGGAAATCGGCTTCAGGATGCAACTCGAATAGGATCAGGGCATGTTGCCCTTCAGTTATCAGTGCTTGGAAGTTGGGCTTCGCGACAAAGAAACCGGGACTCTTGATAGCGTCTCAAGGATGATGGGGACCTGGAAATCCGTGGCAATTTGGTGCTGAATGACTCCGCCGACGTCGATCCCGCGGGTGCAGACAAGGATATTTTCGGTCTTCCCGATGTGGAAGAGCATCCCCAAGTGGACATCGACCCCAATTCCGTGACCAACCCGATTGAGTTGGATTTGGAACTGCTCCCTGATACCCATTTCTGCCCGGATTGGGTACTCATCTCCTACGTCAATATTCAGCATTGTTACGTGGAAATGAGCGACAACAGCTATTGGGACGCATCCAATGGCTGGTTCCGTGAAGGTTTTATTGCGGGGGCGTCCCAGACCGGTATCGAATCCCGCGACGGTTTCCTCTCGATTAACCATGTGGATTTCGGTGGTTACGCCAAGGGCATCTTGTCGGTGAATGGCAATGGTTCCCTGACTGATGTTCGCATTGGCCAAGAGAACACGGGTCTGAATGTGGTCGATCCGACTGGCATTTTCACTTGAAATGAGGGGTGTTCGGTGAATCACAACGATTACCGCATCCATTTTATAGGAGCTTCATAAAACCTCGCTGGTAACCGATGGAAAGACCCGGGTCCGCGATCCATGCCAAGTGAATTGTTTTGATCAGGAGCGTGTCGAGGCGCTTCTGGCCAATTCCAGGGAAGAGAAGGGGGTTGCGGGCGATTCTCGACCATCTTTGTTCGTTGCCGCTCGGAAGGACCCGGTGGTTTCAGGGTATTTCGAATCGAAAGGGTGTATTCAGGCTGTTGGTAAGTAACCCTGTGAACGGAAAAACATCGGGATTCCCTCAAGCGGATGGTTTTAATTGGTTGATATATAAATGGTTTGCTTTCAGTTAGTTAAAGAATTTTAAGGGAAAAATAAGAGAAAAATAAGGGGCACTATTCGGGGGGATTGCCTTGTTTTGATCGTGATGGTGCTGCAGAGAAATTTTCAGGAGTTGAATCATGATCAATCAAAACATGTTTATTACTAAAAAAGGGATCTATCGCTTGGCGATTATCACACTATGGTTACCGATGGTGGTTACCCATAGTTTCGGACAGGCATTCCACCCCAATACCAAACCGGGGTGGACGATAAACCTCAAATCGTTTGAAACCGATCTCGATCGCAGTTTAATCGTGCCTGTGACGGCTCGTTCTTTTAAAGACGAGCGAGGAGCGATTTATACTCCGGAGGTCGTGCTCGGGCCGACGGCAGCAGGTTTTACCGGGTGGCGTATGAAAAAGGCACCCCGATTCAGAATTAACAAAATGGAGGGGCAAGAAACGACTTTCGAAGTGCGACTCAATTACGATCCGGCGAACCTCCCCTACACTTATCAAAGACTGCAAATAGGATTGCGCAACAAAGAAACAGGTGCGTTGGACAAGATCTATGTTTATGTCTATTTCACGCCCTATGACACGGTGGAGGTTTGGAACCAGGACGATTTCGAGAGCCTGAATCGAGTTTGGGATTCCATTCACAGCACACAGGGTACACGGCAGAATATCGCCAAAGAGGATATTCCTGAACAGGCCTGGTTCAAACAGCAAGGTGCCTTGAAAGCCGGTGAAATGGTCAAACAATCGATTCCGGGCTTGGCTTATGGGATTCCTGTCCCGAAAAAGGAAAGCGAGGCAAAAGCCGCGAAAACCAGCTTTTCAGGAACCGTCAGCGGCACCGTGTGGACGCTCGTGGAAGATGAATCGCTGCTGAGCACGGTTCGTTACATCTGGGGTATTCGCGTTGAAGTTTGGGAGCGCAATATTGGGACCGGCGATCAATTGATCGCCACAGGCTATACCGATCACAACGGTTTTTTCTCCATTAACTTCAACTACAATTCTCCCATCGGCGCCAATGCTATCCTGGCCTATGTCAGCGTTGTCGCTGAAACCGATGACGGCATGATTCGCGTCCGCAAACGCGGCGGCGCCATTCGCTCCGAAGATTTTTTCAAAACCTCCCCGGCAACTTTTGTGCAAAACACGCCGGAAACCCATCACTTCGGGGCGTTCATGGCGGATAACCACGACTTGAAACCCCAATTGCTTCATTGGACACGCTTGTCGCGGGAATTCGTGCAAACGGAAGTACCGGGTGTATTGCCGACGGCAACCAGTGATCGTTTGGACATCATGCGTCCCTTTGTTCCAGGTGGCGCAGATACAGCCTATTTCTTCCCAGGTGGTTATACGTGGGACATCATCTTCGTATCGGCATTGATCTTCGGGTCGATCACGCCCGTCGGTGCGGCCCTCGTCGGGGGAGCGACGCTGCTTTTCGTGAGTAACAAGGACTGTCTCTACATCGGGCAGGACAGCCAGCTAAACGAAGATGTTCTGTATCATGAATTCGGACATTACTTCATGTGGCATCTGCAAGATGAATCCTGGATCGATATTATCGAAGCGAGTTTTGCCTATCACACGCTTACGGAGAACAATCCCAGCCCCAAGCTGTCTTGGACGGAAGGTTTCGCCAGTGGTTTCGCGGGTATGGTGGATTCATGGGCGCGCGATGATGACGGTGAATGGGGAGCGGACCTTAGCGCTGACTACGAGAACCGTTTGATCATCCCCCGCAATGGCATAAACCAAGTGTCGCTGGAAGCAGTAGCCGATCTCGAGCACGGTTTTGTCTCCGAATGGAACGTGGCTTGTGTATTGTTCGATCTTTGGGATGGCCCCACCAACCCGGGTGTTTTCGGCGTGCCTACGGTAGCTTCGAGTCTTTACGATGACGGTGGCTTTGATGATGTGGAACTGACCTTGGCAGAAATTGTCGCGCCGTTGCGAACCAATGCGGGCACAGGTGGCTTTCACATGGACCCCTTCCTCTTTGTATTCGGCAATGATCAGGAACAACACTTGATCACGACCATTGCCGAATACCACGAAGAGCTCATGGACGAATATCCCAACGATCCCATGAAACGCGGCGAGATCACGCGGCTTTTCAAGGATGATTTGATCAACAACTTCACACCGCTCAGCTTTGTATTCCGGGATTGGCTCAGTGGTGACGATTTGGACTACACCCGCACGATATTGACGACCACTTACGACAACAACGGCGTGGCTAACGGCACCACCACCCATAGCCACCGTGTGGATGTCAGTGAATTTTTGGGTAGCGTGGACGACTATACGATTAACAATGTTAACGGCGCACCGGCAACGGTTGAATTGATCGACGACCTGATCATCAGAGGATACTCGAATCAGAACTTCGCGACGCTTACTTTCAATGGTTTCGGAACCTACGGCTGGCAAAACGTGGCCAATCACTATGGTCAATCGGTGAATCCGGGCCTGCAGGTCAACGGCTATCTCAACGTGGATTTGGACGGTGGTATGACCATGACGGTTCATGAAGCCGGTCGGTTGCAGGTAGGCGCCGGTACGGGTCGAGAGGCCACCGTAACTCTTAAATCCGGTAGCACACTGATTCTCGGCGGTGACGGTACGGGTAATGTGCTCGCCATGGAAACCACCTACGGTACGATGGTGAGCATGGGTTTCCTGGAAATCAATGCCGGGTCGCGCTTTGTCGTGGAGGAAGGAGCCACCCTGATCTTCAACAGAGGCGGCAATATTTTGCTCAACGGCGGCAATTCGCGTTTGGAAATTTACGGCAACCTGGTGGTCGCAACCGATGCGGATTTCGATCCCATGGGAGATGGCAGGGTTGTTTTCGGCTTGCCCGATGAAGGCGGCAAACCCAACCTCAAGATCGGCCCGGGTTCCGTCATCAGCTTGATTGAATTGGACTTGGAAGTCCTCGACCATACTTATGTCATGCCTGAAGAAGAGTCGTCCTCCCGCTTCCGCATTCAATATTGTGATGTCGTGATGGGTGAAGCCAGTTATTGGGACGCTTCGGACTGTGAATTCAGGCTCACCGATACCGTGACGTATGCCCTGAATACCGATCCCGGTGGCGAACACCAGGGTTATTGGGTTCGCAATGGCTCGCATATTATCGATGAGAACATTATCAGTAATGGATCGCCGAGCATTTATGGTATCGACGATAACGGTGGGTTCAATATCCCTCTTTTTCTTCACAATACGACCATCACCGGCAGCACTACCGGTGTTCTGGTAGAGAATCGGTCGCTGATCTATAGTGACAGCCAGATGAATGGGTTCACCGAGGCCGCAATCGATATCACCAATGGCACGCTGATCCTCAACAATATAAGGATCACCAATTACGACATCGGCATTTTGTCATTGGATTGCGATGCCAACCTGCAATGGGTCAATATGAACCACGGTGAAACGGGCTGGCACGCGGTTAATCCCACGGGACCGCTTTCCTGGATCGGCGGCAGTGCCACCCAAAACACCGACTACGGAATGCACGTGCTCGGCGGTACTACGGACGTGACATTGAACGATGTTTCCCTCAACCGCAATGGCAACGGGTTGCGCGTATCAGGACAGAACACGGTTTATCTTCCCTGCAGCGAGGCTAACGAAAATGCCTTCGCCGGTGTGGAAATGGACAGTGGCGCCTTGCTGGATATCGGGAACTACACCTATTTCGAAGCTCAAGACAACGAGGTCAACATCCATCTCAACTGGGCGGCAAGACCCGTCTTCGCTTTGGGGAACAACTATCTCTACGTCTCAAATCCCACATCGATGAATGTCCTGGGCACGATCGATGATCCCGGGTGCGCAGGCAATCCCGTGATTGCCGCAGGAGAGAACGATGTTGTCCAGGTGGGCGGTATTCTTGGATTCGACGTCACCGATACCTCGGGAACCTGCAACTACGTTCTTTCCAACAGCATGCGTTTCTGGTCGTGTTCGTTCCCGGCACCCTGAACCGAGCGACGAATCCGTTTCCCAAAACCAAAACCCTTGAATCGGAACCTAAGACCGGGAGGGATGGCCAACAAGGCTATCTCTCCCGGTTGGTGCTTCCTGTTAGGCCCTCCCCTTGTACGTTAGGAAATGCCTATATTGAAGAGTATGTTCGGCGACGACATCGGGGTTTGGGACGTTGAAACGCCCATGTTGAGAACACGACGCACAGGGGCTGCCCTAGGTGATCGCCCGGGCATGAAAAACGATCCATGTCCCCAAATGGCGGAACGGCGAAGGTTGATAGAAACGGCAGACGGGCGGAATTACCTGACCGCGGACGGAGACACCGGGGCGCGGGCGGCCACACCGGACCGCCCCTACGGTGAACAACCATCCCCATTTGAAGGGATAAAGAGGTAATCTCGAATATCAAAAATGCCGTCGCGGTTAGGATCGTTTTCTAAAGGAAATTCCATGAGCCACATGGGCGCCAGGTGAACCAAATCATTGGCGTCCTGGCAACCGTCATCATTGGGATCGATCCACATGGGGTCAATGAGGGTGACCCTATAACTATCGCGCGCTGTTCCGGTGAAATTAGGCGAAGAAACGACGATTTCAATGGCTCGATCAAAGTTCGCATCGGGAACGCGCACGGTTTGTTGATTAAAGCCGAAAGCCAAGTCTTGGTGAACATCACGCCAATACCAGGATAGATTGCCGGGATCGCATGAAAAATTGGCTGTCAGAGTGGGACCCTCAAACAGCGCTTGAGATGGTTCAACTAACTCAATATCAACTCCGGGACCCGGTTCTAGCCGAACCCGCGCCGAAGTAACGGTCAAACATGCTGTTTGGACAATGCAGTCGTAGTTGCCAATATCACCATTGGAAAAAGAGGGAATGCTAAAGATCGCTTGGGTTGCACCAGGGATGGGAACCCCTTCTTTGCGCCATTGATAGCTGGTTGCGTTTTCGGCATAGATAGAGAGTTGGGCCTCGCCTCCCAAGCAGGCGACGGTGTATTCCGGCTCCTTGAAAATAGGGCATTCACAGGCCGCTGCATCGAATACATATTTGAAATTGGAATTTCCAAAGGGGATGTAGGCACGACCCTCTGAGACGGTAGGTTTTTTTAGCTGCAGGCTCCATGGATGGTCGATTTCAGTGACGTTCGCTTGGCCATCAACTTTAAAAGCATCGAAACCTAGAGCGAGGAAGTGGTCGTCCATCCACCGCCATGACCAAGTATAGGCGGGTAAACTATCGCCACCGTTGCCGTTCCCGTCTTTGACGATGGCAAAGCGCACCGGGTACCAGCTTTTGGAATAGCTGTAATAAACAACATGGTCTTTACCACCCACGAAGAAGTTAAAGTTATCGATGATGGCGCCACCTGCTGCGAGAGGTTGCCAGTTATAGCCGTCGTAACTGATTCGTTGGGATGCGAGCCCACCCAGGGAGAAAAAGCGTTGGCCATCCTTGATAAGTCCAAAGAATCCAAGCGATGAAACCTCAATGGTTTCCCAATCATTAGTTAAAAGCGGTCGCGCATAGCCCTGGGTACCAGCTTTGAGAATGATAGAACTAGGGCCGACATTGAGGCTTGTGAGTGTATCTGTTTCATTGACAAAAGGGATAGAGTTCCAGTCATAACCATTCGGGCTGGTTAAGATCGCACCGTTATCGCCGACAGCCATAAATCCATCATCGTAATTGTCGATGCTGCGAACAGCGCCTGGAACGGGACTGGGCTGTAATCGCCAAGACCTGGCGCAACCACTGCTGTAGATGCCATCCAGAGACGTATTGAGGATGACGGGTCCATGAACGGGTCTGAAAATATTGGGGATGATCTCGTCGCGTAGAGAATAGGACCATTCATCAACCGATTTCCCCAAGATGAGGCGACCTTGGGTGCCTACCCCCACATATCGTTCGCCATCCCAAATTAGGGACCTGACGCCTGCTGGGATGCCCGATGATTTTGATTCCCAATTGAGCCCATCCGCGGATGTGGCGAGAAGCCCTTCTTCTTGCAAAATAATGGCCCTGTTTTGAGCAACATTAATGACCTCGGGCTTGCTTGATAGTGTTGTCGCAAGGCTCCAAGTGGAACCGTTTTCACTTGTAAAGACTCGATTGGCATCGGAAATGGCGATAAATCTCGAGCCCAGAAGGGCAATACCGATTAAGTCATCGTTAGTAATGCGTGTTTGGGATTGCCAGGTCTGGAGATCTGTGCTTGTTACAACAGCACCGTCCTGACCTACTCCAACACATAGACCGCTTCTGCAGGCAATGTCCGATAAGGGCGTTGGAGTATGATGTGCTGTCCAACTGGTTCCGGTATTGCTGGTCCAAATATCGGGGGTACCTAGGGCAATAAAAGCAGTCTCATGCCAAATAATCTTTTGAAGCGTGTGGTTGCCAGTGACAAAGGCTCTCGCCCAATTAACGCCATCCTCGCTGAAATGGACTCGGCCTCTATCGCCACTAGCGACAAACATGTTGCCGCTCCACGCAACGGATAGAAAATCGTCATGGACAAAATCAATCAGGCTAATGCCTGAGAAAGGTGTCCATTCAAGAGCATCTTCACTCGTTAGAATCAGCCCATTTTGCCCCACGGCAACATAAAGATCGCCCGTATAAATAATGTCGTACAAGTCCATGTCGGGGAAAACACCCCGATCTAACTTGATCGAGCCTTGAGAAAAAAGCTGACCATAGCCCAAAAATAGAAACAGCACGGCCGAAAATAGTCGCATAGCCCAAACCTTTTTATAGAGATATATAAAAGGCTTATCACGAAAATGTGGAAAAATCAATTAATTTAAATCGACGCGAACAGGGGCGGTCCGACGACGACATCGAATTGTCCCAAGTTGAAACGCCCATGTTGGGACACGACAAACAGGGGCGGCCCGGTGTGGCCGCCCGGGCTAGGAGATCCGCCAAAAATGGTTGGTGGGCGGGGGCCAATTCGAATCGACTGGCGATATTTACGACGCCGAACATAGGAACATACCGAAGCTGGGGGCACGGACGGCCACATCGGGCCGTCCCTACGGGACCGTTTGTTGCCGAGCAAGACCCCATTCGATACCGGCGTTGGGGCTCAATCCCAATGGGGGATAACCCAATTGTTTTGCTGCCGCATCTCCGAAAAGGGCGGCAATGAGGGTCGGCATATCCTTGTGGGTCAGCAAAGGTTCCAGGATGTCACGGGTGTATTGCAAATCGTCGAGGGTGAGTTGGAGCGACATACCCAACTGGTCAGCGACCCAGCCTTCTTGGTTGATCAGGCCTTCGAGTGTTTTTTGGAATCCGTGTTGTGCCATCCACACGCCTCGAAAGATGGATGTTTTTAGCGCGGTCAGAGCTGTTTCCAGCTGAGGTGTTTCACTGCTCCAGAGGAAAGCTACCAGCCACCCTCTCTTGAACAAGGGTTCTTGGGCATAGACTTGCTCAAATTCGTAAGCGCCGCGATGGGTCCAACCACCTTTAAGGTCGTCTGCCAAAACAAAACTGGAACGCATGTCAAGATGGGCAAAACCTTCTTGAACGGTAGGGGTTGTTGCTAAATCTGCGACTAGTTTCTCGGCTTGGTTGTCTAAATCTAATTCTAAATAGCCATCCAATATGTCGGGAAGATGCGCCTTGCCCATGGGGTTCAAACCGGACAAGGGGAGTTCCATGTCCCTTTGGTCATCGGTCATCATGTCGATATATGCGTTAAAGCGTTCTCGGCCGAGGGGTAAATCATAAAGTCGACGCTGTTTTTCGAGTAAGGGAATGTGTTTTAACATAATTCTAAAGCCTGTGTGGGGACCGCAGAGGTCACCATTCGTTCTGGAATCTTTGAACGGCGGGCTAGAACGAACAGTTTCAACCCTGAATTAAGGATTGACGGTGACTGTCACGATATCAGACTGAACCTGCGCATGGGGTAGGCGCACTTGGAAACGATGGGTTCCCGGTTCTAGTGGCCAGCGAGTTTCAAAGGGGTAACCCACTGTTCGAAAAGGTTTGCCGTTCACATACCAAACCACTTTAGAAACGATGGGCTCCACCGTCGCCCGCAAGGGTAAGGTCTGGAAATTCTGAGGCGTGCTTGGATCCATGTGGAGCCGACTACCATGGACGGGCATTTGAATTTCCAAGGTGATCTTTTGACTATCTTGCTGCGGCGGCAATGGCGGACCCAGGCTCTGTCGAGATGCCCAAACCGCATAGTCACCTGGCAGCATGAGTGCTTTGCGAATTTGAACGCGATGGGAGGGCGTTGTGAGACCGGCCATATGGCCAGTTTCGCGATCGACGGCGAAACGCTGGTGAACTTGAGTCAAGGGAAGGGGTTCTCGATAGATGGGTAAATACTCGATCACGACGCGATCACAATCTGCGACTGCTCGATGGCCACTCAGGGAGCAAAGGCGAACGGGTTCCGTTTGGCGCGGCTGTGGAAAGGGTTGAATATCAACGCCCTGCAGGGCCTCCGGATGCAAATATGCCATGATTTGGTTCACAAGACGGGCGGCGTGGGCACCGCTGACTTTATTCATGGGTTGATGATCCGGGCGTCCTAACCAAACACCGACAAGGTATTCTCGACTGAAAGCCAGACACCAGGCATCGCGAAATCCTTGGGATGTACCGGTTTTGACCGCGACGGGAAACTCATATTCCAGATCACCATCCCGAGGAAAGGTAGGCTGCCGCGCCTGAGGATCGGCCAAGAATAGGGTGATGTACCTTGCGGTGGATTCTGAAACCAAAGACGGTCGCTCCAGGGCAGGTGGGTCAGAGAACCATTGTAAGGAGAATGCTTCGCCGTCGTTAGCCAAGACACCGTAGGCTTGGATTAAAGCTTCCAACGTCACGTAAACGCCGCCGATGGCCATGCCCAAGCCATAAAAATCGGCATGCTGAGTTTTATCCGCAAGCCCAAAATCATCAAGAAAATCATACGTGGCAAGGACGCCCTGACTTCTCAGAACGTTCACGGCCGGTATGTTGCGGCTATTGGCCAGCGCTTTGCGAACAAGCATGGGACCTAAATAGCTGTTGTCAAAGTTAGATACGCCGTAGTGACCGCTGCGATCGACAGTTAGCAGAGGAAGATCGGCCAAAATGCTCTGGGGTTGAAGATGACCTTTCTCGAGGCCCAAGGCATAAATAAAGGGTTTTAAGGTACTGCCGGAAGAACGAGGCGTATGGGCGTAATTGATGGAACCGGCATGGGTTTGGTCGTCATACCAGTCAGAGCCAAGATAACTCTTAATATGACCTGTAGCCCGGTCAACCACCATGACGGCGACATTGCCTGTGCCGAACCCGCGCAGGTGATCCAGCGCTTTAGCTGCCAACTCATCCACTTGATCCTGGATGTTTAAATCAAGTGTCGTTTGAATCGGTTTTCGGCGATCCAGATGGGGGTATGAATCAATGGAGGCCTGAATTCTGTGAATGGCGTGAATCGCATGAAAGGGCCGTGTCTCTCGTTCCGGTGGTTGGTAATCGCGAAGCTGGGCCACTGCTGCTTTGAAGGGTTGATCCTCCATTTGATGATCTAGATGCAATTTATTCAGAATGAGATTGGCGCGCTGCTTGGCATGAGCTAAACCCTTCGGGTTGTAGAAGTTCATGCGTCCAGGACCCCGAGGTAGCGCGGCCAGTAAGGCTGCTTCGGCCCAGCTGATATCTTCCAGCGGTTTTTGGAAATAGCGTCTGGAAGCATAGGCCGCACCGTGAATACGCCGACCTTGCGGCATGATGCTGAGATAGTGGCGCAAAAGGGTTTCTCGGTCGTAACGCTGAGTCAATTGCCAGGCAGTCATCATTTCGAGAATTTTGCGGGAATAGGTTCTGGGCCCAGGACGCTGCAAACGCGCGATTTGCATGGGCAGTGTAGAGGCGCCTTGCCGTGGGTTCCCCTGGAGATTGTTGTGTAGGGCGCGGATGAGAGCTCGGAGATCCACGCCGCTGTGTTGATAAAAACGCCGATCTTCCGCAATCAGTAAACAACGCTCCAGTCGTTGCGGAATGACCTCAACGGGCCAAAAACCCAGAGGTCCTTCTCCCACTTCGCTGAGAAATTGGCCCCGGTGATCTTCCAAGAAAAGGCTGGGCCCCGGCATAACGAGCTTCGCATAGGGTCGAGTGATCAACAAAAGTACCAGAAAAAGCAGACTTGGCAGACCCAATCCGAGGCCGGCGATCAAGCGCCACTTACGCTGCTGCCACCAGCGCAAATTGGCCGTTTGTTTCGATGCGATTTCCTTTGCCACAAGCATTTCCAGCGTCAATCACTCAAGAATTTACTTATTGTAGCTCGGAAAAGAAAGCCTTGGGCCTACAAGCGGCGATCCAGTTGAAGGACTCTTAGCGTGGCTTGGTGACCTGAAAATAGCTGGTGAAACCTACTTTGGTGGCCACCCAATAAGGAAAATGGCGCAAACGGGACCAAAAGCCTGGCTTGAAGTCAAAGGTTTTAGGTTCCAATAAGGAATGCGTAATCTTAAATCCTGCTTTCTCCAATAAATCCTGAAATTCGGGATGATCCCAGTGGTAGACATGGGGACGATCAAAGAAAAGCCAGCGCTTAATCCAGGATTGGAAGGTATGCACATAAAGTCTCGCGCTACCCCCCGGCTTGAGAATGCGCTGCATCTCCGCTAAGACGGCAGGCGCGTTGGAGACATGATCAAGCACATTAAAACAAATTAAATGATCGAGGCTGTCATCAGCGAATGGCAGGGTTTCTGCCGTAAGTGAAATCATGGGGATGGGTCGCAAGGATTCAGCAGATTCGACGATCTGTTCCTTGGCATAAACTTCAGCGAGTGGATCTAACCCGATGGCCAGGATGTCTTCAGCTCGGTGAAAGTTGAGGACGGAAACAGGGCCGCAGCCAATATCGAGGATTTTTCCTGAGGGAAGAGGTCCACCGGTTTTCTCCAAAATCTCAGACCAAAAGGCGCTCAGTGAAATATGGGCATAGAGCACATTTTGGCGCCAGCTCTTCCAAAAATCAGCTTCAGCAGATTGCGCCTTTTGCCAGCGACGTGAGGTGGTTGGCGCCTCAGAAGCGAGATCCCAGCGGGCAATCATCAGCTTGTCCTGGCTGGTATCCCATTGTTGGATGGGACCTTTGCCGCCGGGAATTTGCAGACCTGCTTGCTGCCATGTCCGGAGCCCGGCTCCATGGGTAATGGTGAAATGGGAAGATGTCATCATAACCTCGCTCTTTCAAACCGCAGACAGTATAGCTGCAATTGCGCAAAACACGGGGATCAAACGGGAAAATCCCAGGTGTGGTTACCCGCCGTCTCAGCAGAGCCCGTAGCGAGAGATTCAAGAGGTTTTGGAGTGCAAGACTTACGATCGGAGTCGTGTACAGATAGCATGAAACGTTCGTTGAGCACTTCGGACAAAGCAAACGCAGCACGGGTAGGCAGATAGGAACCCGTCGTAGAAGTTTGGTGAGACATGTGGGCTAAGACCTTGACAGGCTATTAGTGCTTGATTTTTGGTGGGAGAATTGCTTAGTTGGGCATGCTTGAAGCGCAAGGACTACCTTGCTACCTAGACTTTTTGCCAAAATTACCATTCCTGACAACAAGGAGCCTTCATGACGGCTGACCCCATTGCTTTTATCGATTTAAAAACTCAGTACCAACATATGAAAGAAGCCATCGGAGAACGTTTGGAAGGAGTTTTAAATCACGGTCGCTATATTGGAGGCCCGGAAGTTTCCGAGCTGGAGCAAAACTTAGCAGCATTCACGGGCGCCAAACACGTCGTCGCTTGCGCCAGTGGTACCGATGCCCTGCTCATGCCGCTTATGGCATATGACATTGGCCCGGGCGATGCTGTTTTCACCACACCCTTTACCTTTATTGCCACCGCAGAAGTCGTGTCCCTCCTGGGGGCAACACCCATCTTCGTCGATATTGACCCGCGTACCTATAATATGGACCCACAGGCATTGAGTGCAGCGGTTGAAGAAGTGACTCGCGCAGGCAAATTAAGACCGCGCGGCATTATCCCCGTGGATCTGTTTGGTTTACCAGCGGACTATGATGCGATTAATCAAATAGCCGAAAAGCACGGGTTGTTCGTCATTGAAGACACGGCTCAAGGACTGGGCGGTATTTATAAAGGACGAAAGGCGGGCGCATTAGCTGAAGTTGCTGCGACGAGCTTTTATCCTGCCAAACCCCTTGGCGGTTATGGCGATGGCGGTGCCATTTTCACCGATTCAGATGACATGGTTGAAAAGTTACGTTCCATTCGCGAGCACGGGCAGGGGATCGATCGCTATCACAATGTGCGTCTGGGGATTAATGGTCGCTTGGATGCCATGCAGGCGGCGGTTTTATTGGTGAAATTAGATCACTTTCCCAAAGAATTGGATGCGCGCCAGGCAGTTGCGGATCGCTATGCAGCCAAGTTGACAGGGGTGACAACACCCTATGTGCCGGAAGGTTACCGAAGTTCCTGGGCGCAGTACTCCGTACTTTCAGAAGATCGCGATGGCGTCAGGACGCGTCTTGGTGAGTTGGGTGTTCCTACGGTGATTTACTACATCGTGCCGCTCCACCTCCAGCCTGTCTTTATCGGAAAATACGGCGATCAAAAGGGGAAATTCCCTGTTTCCGAGCGGGTTTCCAGCCAAATCTTCAGCCTCCCCATGCACCCCTATTTGACGGAAGCTGAAACAGATCGAATCGCCGAAGCCATGGCGAAAGTAACAACCTGATTCCCCGCTGCCGAGAGGGAGCAGGTTTTTGATTCTTAATGAAAATGATTGAGTGATGAATTTATGATGCATGTTTTGAGAGAACTGGAAGAAAAAAGCCAAGCGATCGCTGTGGTCGGTCTTGGTTATGTGGGCTTACCGCTCGCGGCGCAACTCGCCACCCAATTTAAGGTGGTTGGTTTTGATATCAATACAGCCAGGGTTGAAGCTTTAAAACGGTTTGATGATCAAACCGGGGAAGTGAGCACCGAGGAATTAAAGGCGTGTGATCTTGAGGTCACCACTGATCCTGCCGTTTTGGCTGAAGCCAAGATCATCATTGTTACGGTGCCAACACCGATTACTTCCGGGAAACAACCCGATCTCACGCCACTCGAACGCGCCAGCGAAACCATTGGCAAGCATCTCAATCCAGGAGCCATCGTTGTTTTTGAATCAACGGTTTACCCAGGTGTCACCGAAGATTTCTGCGGTCCGATCTTGGAACGCGTATCTGGTCTCACTTGTGGTGAGGACTTCTTCCTCGGCTATAGTCCCGAGCGCATTAACCCGGGCGACAAGGTCCATACCGTCGATAAGATCATCAAGGTCGTGAGTGGCCAAACGCCGGAAGTTCGCGATCTGTTGGGCGAGATCTACGGTCGTATTGTGACTGCAGGGATTCACCTCACCCCGGATATTCGCACTGCTGAGGCAGCTAAAGTCATCGAAAACACGCAACGCGATTTGAATATCGCTTTTGTCAACGAGCTGGCACTTATTTTTCAACATTTAGGCCTGAAAACGGATGCGGTGCTCAAGGCCGCCGGCACCAAATGGAACTTTTTGAAGTTTTCCCCGGGTCTGGTTGGTGGTCATTGCATTGGCGTCGATCCCTATTACCTGATTCACAAAGCCCAACAAGTGGGCTACGAGCCGCAAATCATTCAGGCCGGTCGAAAAATTAACGATCAGATGGGGCATTACGTCGGTAATCAAACCATTAAGTTGATGATTCGCGCCGGACATAAGGTGGTTGATGCAAAAGTCCTTATCCTGGGTCTGACATTTAAAGAAAATATCCCCGATACACGCAATTCCAAAGTGGTGGATATTATTGATGAATTGGAAGACTACGGCGTTCAGGTCTTCACCCATGATCCTCATGCGGATATTTCCCCGCGTGATAGAGGCACGCGAGTGACGGATTTACAAACAGCCGGGCCCTTTGATGCGATCGTTCTTGCGGTTCCCCACCGCACCTATCTCGATTGGGATTTGGATGCTTATCGAGCGTTGATGAATGCGGAACCCGTGCTCGTAGATGTGAAATCTGTATTCGAGCCTGAAACAGCTCGAGCAGCGGGCTTTTATTACTGGAGTCTTTAATGGCGTATGGCGCCAGGACATCGGGTAATTATTGATGAAGAAAAAGATCCTAATCCTTTCCACCAGTCTGCTGACGGATCGCATGCTGCGCTATTCTCGTTGTTTGGAAATACTCAATGAGAATGCAGAAGTGCATATTTGGACGGCATCTGCAGATCACGAGGCAGGCCAAGCTGTTTGGAAAGAGGATGCCGGCTCGGCTACCGTGTCTTCGTTCCCCAAAGTTAGGGCTTATCGACAGTTCCCCTTTAACTACATGCGCCGGATGAATGAATTTGCTTGGGACTTCAAGCTCAAACCGCCCAGCCGTTTGAGTATGGATCGCCATCGTCGTAAGAAGCGCATGAGCAAAATCATCCGAGCGCTACGGATTCCCGCGTGGTTCATCGCCAAATTCGGCGCTAGTGGGATCCTGGAACGCAGCTTGGAAAAAGTGATGCTCACCTACCCGCGTTCAGAGGAAGGTACGCAACGGCTGAAGGCGTTAAAGCCGGATATGGTGGTGATGCTCAACCCCTTTCTCTTCCACGAACCGGCTCTGATCCGCGATATTCGTCAAATGAATATTCCGATCCTTGCACTTATCCCCTCCTGGGACAATATTTCGACCAAGGGCCGGCTCGTCTTTCGCTTCGACGGTTATATGGTTTGGTCAAAAACTCAAAAAGAGCAGCTCGATCACTTTTACCCTTCCTCTCGCAAAGGACCGGTTTACGTGATAGGTGCACCTCAGTTCGATGTGTTCCATCGCGAAGAGTTCTTCATGGGCAGAGAGGATTTCTGCAGCCAATACGGGTTAGATCCTCAAAAACCCATCATTTTGCACGCCATTGGCTCACCCAATTTTTTCCGCGAAGAGCACGGTGCCCTGGAGTTGGCAAAACGAGTCGCACGAGGCGATTACGGCGATGTGCAACTGCTGGTGAGACCTCACCCCATTCACGATAAGGCAGAGCTGAGCGATATGTTCGCACCCTACGCGCCTCAGGTGGTGTTGCAGCAAACGGCACGCGTGGACATTCCCTTGTTTCGACGGCTCCAAACCGATGGCGATGTGGTGAATTGGATTAATACCTTCCGTCATGCAGATGTTTTGGTGAATACGCTTTCTACGGTGGCCATCGATGCTGCTCTATTCGGGAAACCGGTTATTAATCTGAATTTCGACCCGGAGCCAGGCGAGCCCAATGGCCCATTGCTCAAGGATGTGTCAGAATGCTGGACTCATTACCGGCCGGTGGTGGAGTTTGGCGGCATTTGGCAGGGGAATACCTACGACGAGATCGGCGAAGGCATTCGCACTTATTTGAAGGATCCTCAGCTTCATGAAGAAGCACGCCAAGAAATGACCCGATTTGTCTGTGGTTTTACAGATGGCCGCAATGGTGAACGCATGGCAGCTGCCATTCTCGCATTTCCCAACCAAGAGGATTTAAACGATTTGCCCTCTGAGCATGGTTCAGGATCAACGGCAGGTACACCATGAGCGATCAACCCCATCTCAATGTGATTTTTGCTCGCGGCGAATGCTTGCGTAATTTTCTCTACAGCGGCGCCTTGGCGGATGTTCGTTCCTCGGCGCGTGCCAGCATGCTTTCGGTGATTCCCAGCGACACGATTGAAGCCTTGTTGACAGGCGAAACGGACTCCCTGGAAGCGTTGATCAAGGTTCCCCAGGATTATCGTGTTCGTTTGGTGCGAGAACTATTGGGCATGGCTCATGGTCGGCGTCTTTGGTCTGCAGCGGCAAAAGCTCGCTGGCGGTTTCGCCGTGTTGAGGCCAATACCTTCGGCAAATGGTTGCGGTTATGGGGTAAACGCTTGCTTTGTTATCCCTTCACAACCAAAAAGGGCATCAAACGCCTTCATGCCCTGGAGCGCTGGGTCAGCGCCCGTTGGCCAGCCAGCAACCATTATCTCGAGTATTACCGCCGGGAGCGACCCGATTGGGTTTTCAACGCTTCCCATGTGCACAGTACGATTGCCACTCCGGCGATGCACGCGGCTCGCCAGTTGGGAATTCCTACGGTGACCTTCCTTTTCTCTTGGGATAACCTAACTTCCCAAGGGCCGATCTACCCGCTCTACGATCATTATTTAGTGTGGAATCCCGAGATCGCGGATCAACTCAGAAACATATATCCGCAAATCCATGAGGACCAAATCACTGTAACCGGGACGCCTCAGTTCGATTTCCATTTCGATCCCAACCTCATTTGGTCTAAAGAAAAGTTCTGTGAGGAAACAGGTGCGGATCCCGACCGGCCGATCGTGATGTACACCACGGGCATGCCCAACCACATGCCTCGGGAAGAGGTTTTGGTGGAATCACTCGCGGATATGCTGGCCACCTTCCCACAAAAACCCCAACTAATGGTGCGCATTTACGCCAAAGATCGCACCGATCGATTTGACGAATTGAAGCAGCGCCGCCAGGACATTCTTTTCCCAAAAGCTCTGTGGGAAATGAATTGGTTGACACCTTTGGAAGAGGACGGCCCCCTTTGGTCGAACATGCTGCGTTATTGCGATATCGGCATTAATGTGGCTTCCACGGTCAGCCTGGAACTCTTCATGTTCGGTAAACCGACGATCAATGTGGCTTATAACCCCCGGGGTGTGGACATTACGCCCAAGGATTACGGCAGCTATTACAGCTATGATCACTACGCTCCGATTGTCGCCAGTGAAGGCCTCTACTTGGCACGTTCTGAAGAGGAGATGAAACTGGCGCTGGAAGAAAGTTTTGCTAACCCCAACGCGCGGGAACCCCAGCAACAAGCACTGTTGAAATCGTTTTTTGGCGAGACTCTGGATGGTCGCAGCGGTGCTCGCGTGGCTGACCTACTGCGTGAGCTTATGGCGAAAACCAGACAATGATCCCGAATAGGAACATCGTTGGGGCGCCAAAGATCGAGAACGGGTAAAATACGCCTATGTGTGGCATCTTCGGGGCGGCTTTCGCCGATGAATTAGAACCCCAGCAGCTTGAAGCGTTGCGTGCGGGTGTGGATCGCCTCGTCCATCGTGGCCCGGATCATGGTGGCGAAGCGCTTTGGAAGCATGTTTTCCTGGGGCATCGCAGGCTGAGCATTATCGATTTGAGCGAAGCGGCCAATCAACCCTTGCACGCCAAATCTGCACCTGCCAGCTTGGTTT
Source organism: Epimenia babai (assembly GCA_011762755.2). Taxonomy (NCBI): domain Eukaryota; kingdom Metazoa; phylum Mollusca; class Solenogastres; order Cavibelonia; family Epimeniidae; genus Epimenia; species Epimenia babai. The sequence continues at coordinate 489 of WURV02061117.1, read as the reverse complement.
TTAATGGTGAGATTTACAATTATCGCGAATTGATTGCGTCCATGCCCGGGTTCGAAAGCGCTTCTGATTCCGAAACGTTGCTCGAAGGGTACTTGCGCTTTGGGATGGATTTCTTCCAACGCCTCCGCGGCATTTATGCGTTTGCCATATTTGATCGTCGCGATGGGCAGCGGTTAGTTTTAGGTAGGGATCCGGCAGGGGTTAAACCGCTTTATTTTCACCGGCACCCCAAGCGTTTTCTGTTCGGTAGCGAAATCAAGGCATTAACCCCGGCGCTAAAGTCGGCATTGACCATTGATGAGCGAGTGCTCAAGGCCTATCTTCATTTGGGATATTGCCCCGAACCCCATACCATTTACCGGGAAATTGAATGTGTGAGGCCTGGTCATGTTCTCGACATCGATATTCCCCATCTCCAAGTTACGTCTCGCGCATTTCTCAACTATGATTTTCTGAGTCGTCGTCAAGGCAGTCAAGCAACGCTTCTCG
>WURV02061006.1:0-21497 GCA_011762755.2 Epimenia babai | reverse complement strand
CTACAGTTTTATCTGTCCGACTTTATCTACAGTTTTATCTGTCCGACTTTATCTACAGTTTTATCTGTCCGACTTTATCTACAGTTTTATCTGTCCGACTTTATCTACAGTTTTATCTGTCCGACTTTACAGTTTTATATGTCCGACTTTATCTAGTTTTATATGTCCGACTTTATCTACAGTTTTATATGTCCGACTATATCTACTGGGTTATATGTCTGACTATATCTACAGGTTTATATGTCCGACTATATCTACATGCGGTATTTATCGATATTTAACGTACATTGTAGAATAGGGCTTCCGTCGGGTGTTTTCCGTGCCGTGTGTAGATAGTTTCTTGGTAGATGCCCATACCGGCGGACATGAATAGGGCAAACAGCAACAAAGCGATACCTGATTGGAAGTAAATATAAGGAGTGCATAGCCTTTTCAGTCTAAGTGTCAGTAACCAAAAAGGTCAAGGGCAAACCTTTTATATAGACTAAGTAGTTGTATCGCCTTCAACCCCATTGCCTATGGGGGTCTGGGTAGCCCTTGCAGTGTGGTTCTGTTGGGGCTTTTTCCCTGACGTTTGCTGTGCTTCAGATGCTCAATATGTGTTCTCGATGTCGCTTACCTTCCGCTATGTCGCCATCTCATTGTAAATAAACATGGACCTATCTTAGACTCAGCGGAGTGTGCGACATATGTAGTTCATATGTAGACATGTAAGAAAAGGTCAATTGTCTGGCCTGATTCGGTGGGCTTTTCACACCGTGTTTTCACCCCACCACATATAAGTGAGGCTAATCAAACTGTCATTGTGTGTTAACCACATTAATAGGCTAGTATTGTAAAGGGCCTATGATGGCCTATCACAACGATTACTTCGGGAATCAGCCTATGAATACATACATACATACAAGCAGTTGTATTTCAAACGAGCTTTGGCATTATGCTCGATTGCAAGCGCGTTAGCAGAAACTCTAGCATGCCCTGATGAAGCATAGCATAGGGGAAGCCATTAATCGAGTGGTAGGAGCACTGGACTCGTAACCGAAAGGTCGCGGGATCGAAACCACCCACCGGCCAACTTTTTTGCGATAATCCTCAGCGAGTCATTTATCCCCAATTGCTCGAGTAAGCCTGTCTCCAATTTTGGGTGGACGTTCGATATCATCTTTGACGGGTGATATGCGAGTCTCGAAGGTATTGTATCTACGCTGAATATAGCTGCCATAAACATTTATCTTGACCTCTAGCATTAATGTTAAATCTTGTGATCAGTAAAAATAGTTTCTCTATATAACAGGCGATGGCCCTGGATTTTTTTCCAGTATCAATTCAGTAAAGCTATGGTGTATTAACACTCGTTAATGTCGCTTGCGCAGTAGATGTTGGTTTATGACATGAAGTCATTGAGTCAGGCTGCTTTATAACAGATCGCAAGTCACCATCCCTGTGTATGTTAATCCACATTGATGTGGAGAAATTTCACTATGGTTAAGGCAACCCAAGGAATGAGAAACTCAAGTGAAACAGGTGTATGGCCAAAAAGCCTGCAACGGTGGATAGACTAAGGGCACATAACTCACTCCGACTTTCAATGGGTTGAATGGAGTGGGTGATGTGTAGTGACTAGTATATCCAACCCAATGAACCCTTTGGGGATTCACCATTTCGCTCGGGTCCCGCATTGGAATAAAGTGCATTGCCTCATAAAACATTAAAACAACACATTTGACCTTGCTAAAGATTGGAAACCTCGACTTCTGTTTCATAAACTGGTGCTCTACTGACCGAGCAATATGAGGCGTGTACAGATATAGATATCAGCATAGTCAAATTTGGTCCGTACACAAAAACTACCGAAAACCACACTTGCCCATGTGGTTTTGGGTTGTTATTACCGCGTGGTTCAGGGAGAGTTCCTCCCCTTGCTTACCTCTCCGCCACCACGTTATATCATTGTACATACGAGGGTAGGCTGGAAAGTTCATAGGCTCACCGGGAACGATCCAGGATTGATAGATGGAACTTTTCAAATGACAGGGCGAGTCACTGGTGACTAAGTGCACAGTTGTTTCCAGTTTACTCACATTTTTAATCATTTGTGTAGTCTTACTTCATACGTACTGCAGCTTCAGGCCAAAAAACACAGAATCTGGCACCACGGTTTTTATCAAATATCTAGATATAAAAGGCTTAGCCCCAAAGGACATCCATGCTGATATGATGGATATTAGAGAATAATGCAGTTGCATTATCCACATTTGGCTGGCAAACAATATCAAACCAATGATAATGTCATAAATACCGTCGAGTTGTTTTTTCAGTGATCAAGATGTGGGCTTCTATACCACCGGTATCCAAACGCTGCAACATCGTTGGACTAAGTGTGTCGAGCGTATGGGAGACTATGTTGAAAAATAACCACCCAATAATCTCAATCGGAAAAGGCATCATGGTCGGCCTATGACCTTTTTAGCCCAGCCTCGTACAAGAATCATGTATGCCAGTGTTTCTACTGTATTCGCCCATTTGTACTACATACCCGATAACCAATGTAACACAGCCGTCACGTCGCCCATTCCTGAATCCAGTTCTGGTTTCTAGAACAAAAAATGAAAAACACACTGAATCGTTTTAAAATGAATTGAACACCGCATTGACAAAATCTAATAAGTATGCGTAAGAAATTAGTCTTTAATAGCCATGTGTTGGAAGCGCACTATTATTCAACAGAATTTCATTCCATTTAACTGTTATGTTAGGCTATGATTTAACTTATATGTACTTTCTATTGTGTTATACAATATAATTAGTTATTACACGAACTGTATACAGGTGCTTTAGAGACATACTAGTTATTAGGGTGCCTCAAAACAAATGGATGATTATTATTATTAAGGAATCAATAACGACGTGTGAGTTTAATACACAAGTCTATAAACCAGACCGGTGGTTTTTCACTATGGTACTTTTCCCGAGCCCTTGTAATTGAGGATAATCCGTTTGTAATGTTAAACATACACTGGATAGTTTTATATATATATATATGCTGGTTTTGTAGAAGGGCCTACACAAGATGACCTTGGTAATCAGCCATTTCTAACTAATTGCATACATAATAGGTCTCAGGTGAATTTAAGTGACCTTAAAATATGTATGGGGAACTGAAGTCAAATGGTCGACATGTACAGCATTGCTGAATAGCTCGTAACAATGTACAAATGATATACTTCTTCAATATATGCAAAAACCTCACATTAGTTTGACTGAGATAACAGCCTGCACTCCCTCTGACTTTCAGTCGGATGTCATGTAAAGTTTGTGATGTTTACGTTTGTTATGTTTTTTCATGATGTTTACATATGTGATTAAGTATGTGAGAGTTACATCTGTCATTAAGTTTGTGATGTTTATAATTGTGATGTTAACGTTTGTGATTAAATTTGTGATGTTTAGATTTCTCATGTTTACATCTGCGCTGTTTACATTTGTGATGTTTACAGATGTTATGGTAATGTTTGTGATGTTTACACTTGTAAGGTTTACACTTGTAAGGGGTTTACACTGGTGATGTTAACTTTTGTGATTAAGTTAGTGATGTTTACATTTGTTATTATGATTGTGATGTTATATGTATGTTATGTTTACATATGTGATGCTTAGGTTTATTATGTTTCCGTTCATACTTGTGATGGTTACACGTGTGATGTTTTTCGTCTGATATGCCCGCACTCACCGCTGTACGTGTCGCATCCGTTCGTGATGCTAGGGTGTAGATTATTATCCCGAGGGTCACGAGCACCGTGGCGAGGTACTTGCTCAGTGGGTACCTGTAGCAGTCAACATTACTGAGATGGGGTAAAGGTATTTCTTCTTTTACAGCTTGATGACCTCTAAATCACCGGTCCACAGTGATTTAAACCACGAAAAGGCTCACAAAGACACACTCTCTCGTAAATGTGGACTTAAGGACATTTAAAGTGGATTAAATATGGTAAGCCCTACCCTTCCTCGTGGAGTTATGTATATAAGAACAAGATCACTACTACATGCGAGTCTAGTAACAGTTAGGAATTTAAAGTTTCTCGCACCCACAAATGATGCCTAAAGTGACACATCTGGGTAACCCTTCTCTATGGCGTAGAAACAGTAAACATCAGTGAACACATTGATTGATTGATTGATGGATTGATTGATTGATTGATTGATTGATTGATTGATTGATTGATTGATTGATTGATCGGTGTAAGATAAAGCTCACCGTCTCTTTAGGATGAGCATCCCTAAGATCATATTGGCCATGAGGGTTCCCTGTGAAATACACACGAACGATGCGATTGGTTAGAAAGGCGTACACATATATCCAGGGTGGAACTAGAAAAAGAAATAAAATGTCTTGATAAATTCAAATGGCTGTAGATCATTAATATGGGAAATATGGAGCTAACACCTTTGTGAAGACTTGTGGATATAAAGATTAACACGAAATTTTGTATATCGAGGATACTGTGGCAGGTGCCATGAGCGGGCGGTGGCAGCACGCTGGTTGAATACTCGATCACAATTATACGGTAATAACAAAAAAATGGACATGAAAAATGAAAAGAAAACACACAGAAAAAGGCATGGGATGACAAAAGGGCCGGTTCAAAGCTAAAGGTGTAGGAAAAAGAAAACTAAGGTGGGTGAACAAAGACAAAAAGACGAGGGAGCCAAGGGAAGTAAGGAAACGTTAAGAATCCTTAAATCTTCCCTGTAAGTTGGTAGTTTTATAGTTTTGAAAAAAACTTAATGCATATAATGTCAAGATATTTTATAAATTTTATATATGTGAAAATACACAAATTTTGTATTATGTAGGTACAATGCGATAATAGGACGGGTAAAACGATGTATTAAACTCTAGAGACCACACTGCGTAAAGTGGGGACTAAACACAAAAGGACTGCATGTATTGTATAGTCGTACACAGTACAAGAATAGCTTATTTATGATAATTATTAGAAGAGTAACCGTTGCTATTAACTGCTAAATGGGTAAAAATTCAGAATATTGGCGATCAAAATGCCGCGATGATGGATATTGAGACACTGCCGATGTATCCCACCATATAAGATCATACCTCTGACACACCCACCCACAATCGCTTTCCCATTTGCACGAAGTAACAGCTGCATTGACACAAGAATTATGCAAGAGCTCTCCGAATTTTTCTTCCCATCCACTTGTTATTCGAGATTCCAGCCACCTAACTCACATCCACATCAACCCCCTCTGTCTGAAAGCGTCCATTCTATCAGAAACTATGTTAAGAAAAGAAAACGTATCGTCGTGAATATATGTTGTGGCTATAGGCATCGTTACCGATGGCAACCATCTAGAACTTACCGAGCGGAAGATCGTGTGTAGAGGTACGGATATGTTGCAAATGAAAGCGATATTATTGGATAGCTGGACGACGAAGAACATGATGACCATCGTTGTGTAGTGTCTGAGGGAACAAACAAGATGAGGGTGTGAGGAAAATTATACCCCTTGAAGGTAGTACAACGGGTATTATTTTACTACTACACCCACAAACGTTCTGGCATTAATATACAGTATCACGGTAATAATCACTTTATAAGGAAAACAGGTACATAAGGGTTAGTTCAGGGGTAGGTTTAGTATGGTTAGTTATGGTTAGGGTTAGTAATGGGAGTATGGTGAAAATAGGGTTAGGGTAGATTTTAGGGTTCGTTTGTGTGGTTAGTTAAGGGTTAGAATTTGTATAGAATGTAATGTGAGAGTTTCAGGTTAGAGGGGAGAATTACTAAAAAAGGCTAAAACTCATTGCGGTGGCCGTGTGAGTCAGTTCAAATACAAGTAAATTAAGTGGTAACACCTTTATGGCTCACTGTGGAGATATTGATCACAGCAGTGAGCCATAAAGGTGTTACCACTTTATTTGCTTATAAAAAAGGCTAATTTACCATACAATGGACTCCATAATGGACAGACTAAAGGTAAAGTAAACTATTTATAGACCAAAAGTATCAGCCGAGCCTCTTAGATATTGTTCGCAACAAATGTTTATGGTACAGAAAAAGTTGAGGTTTTACTGCTACTTTATAATTAAAATTCAGTCGCACGTACAACATTGCCCTGCTACATCCCTGATATATTTTTATAATAAACCATTCGGCGACGAATCTTTCTCAATATTCAAGTACAAAAATCTCAAATCCTATCGTGGAAGGCGCGGGAAAAAAATCCCTGGTTTGTGCTGGTTCGAACTCGCAACCTCTCGCACGAAAGGCAACGTTCCTAACCACTGCACTGCTGGCGCCAACCTAGGAAGCTCTTCAGCGCAAATACAATACCTTCGGCACTCGCCTATCACGTGTGATATGTACTCCAGCAGATGGGGATTAATGACTTGCCGAGGATCATCACAGAAAAGCCGACCTTTAGGCAGTTTTTAACCCGCGCCCCTTTGGTGACGAGTGCCGTGCGCTTGATACTCGACTGTATGTTTCCCAGTAATAGAGGTCAACTCAATCAAGACATTGGCAAATCTCCTTATCACACCTGACATGAGCTATACAATATACACAGCGTAAGGGGAACTCACCTCAGAGGTATTTTGGGGGGCACCGTCCCGAACTTCGATGTAAATATTAGACCCTCGGCAGCGATGAACAGGAAGTGAGAAAATGTAATAATTGCCCCGCAACCTGGATGGTCTCTGTGCATCGGAGACATTAAACGTGATTAAATCAAATATTATAATATAGCATTCCTCATTAAGCCTTTATTGAGACTTACACGAAGTAAACGGGGAAGTAGCTGAATAATTAGAATGGAATCTAGAGAACCAGTTCCATCTCTGGTGCGAGAGCTATATAATCTGTGACAAATATTGGTGAAAAGGTGCCATAAATGATGCTTATGGGTATTATCTATTTACTACTTGTTGATAGATACATTTGTCTGGGAAGATAATGATCCCATGACATGACATTCACGTTGGTCATATTAAATTATCCGCTGTTCTATTTACTACTCACTTGACAAGCAATTCGAGGAAAAATAAGTTGCTGCAGCAACCAACAAACACGAGAATAACCGCGATGATCCAATGCATCTTGAAAGATCTGTAGTTCCCAGCTAAAAATGCACATAACAAACTACTTATAGTATAACAGTTGAGTATAGTAGTATAGGGTATAGGTATTGTATTATAACACTAGTGACTGGACGATTGACCAAAAAATATGACGCTAAGGTAAAAATAACATGACAGACAAGATATCGTATATCGTACTTTGATAATGATGGGTTATGCTCTCCATTGATAATTATAATATTGAATATGCAAATGTGGGTTGCTGGGTTTGCCATAGCCTATGAAAAGGTCATATGATGTAACGCAATGTCGACTAACATATATTTGAAATTTTAAATTAATCAACGCAGGCTGTATGGAGTGTGACGACACATATAATCAGCAGGCTCTATGCTAAAGACAGTAGGTAACTATGGTAGGGTAGTTAGTGGTACTAATGCTGCTCGTACTAACTGCTACTAGTACTAGTGGATAACAGTCAAGTTGGCCACAAACCAATTCGGACTTAACTCGAGTCAACTCGGACATAGATATAGGTCAAGTCGGCCACAGTCAACTCGGACAATAGTATTTCAGCACATCAAAATATAATACCGCATAATGATTGTGGTTAAAAGCGTTTATAGAGAGGTGTCATTGAATACTGACAGCATCCCTTTGAAAATAGATAACACTCAGGCTTTACAAATCCATCTGCAGTGTGTTTATTGCAACTGGTAACCAATTAAAATAGTTACTTAGATCCATGTGGAGGTCTACGTATGTGTGTACATATATATATACATACATAAAGCTTATAACTCTAACTTATAAATTTTTCTAGTGGTGCTGATATTTGTTCATTAATTCTACATTTACTCGTTGTAATATTCCGAATATTAGTATCCTAGTTGACCCTCATATAATGTCTGAGTTGAATCGGGTCTGTGTCCGAGTTAAAAACGTGTCCAACTTGACCCGACGTGTGTCCGAGTTGGTTTATGTCCAACTTGACTGGATCTCATGCTAGTTACTAAGTTAAGTTACCAACCAAGCGACTGACTTTAATTAAAGAAAATTGTTGTTAATTATGCATATTGGCCGTGATACAATTTGACATTCACAATGAATTTGAAAAGAATTATAACTAATAGATTATACTTAATAACTTAAAATGCTCGTAGTATCTCGCTTAGGTGAGTCAAATATCCAACCGGCGACATAACATTGTCGGACTGTCGGAATGTCGGACAAGTCGCCCCACTCGCCTCCCACCTCAGACAACTCGACCCGGACTACTCGCCCCCATCTCCAGCGTGTCAGACAACTCGCCCGCCCAGTGAGACGACCCGACTCGTTTGCAGCGCGCCCAAGTGCGGTCGGTGTAGGGCTTACGCGCGCGTGCACACTTTGATGTAGCCGTCCTATGTAAACAACACTGCCCGGCTGCTAGGTTTGTGATCGTTGTATAAGCTTTTGGTCACTACGCTTTCTAGGCCAACACGTGCTCGAACGCCGCAATAAATTGAAATAAACATCGTGTATGATCATTCCTATGTAAACATCATTTTCTTTGAACTAGCTATGGTAAATATATATAAGGGCAAATGTTGGTCATACGAATCATTCTGATCATTTCTCAAGCATCGATAATCTCTCAACGTCAACTGATCACGATGAGTCTCGATAATCAATGTGTTGTATGCGCAGGAGAAGTTCGAAAGAGACAAGAAGCACTTGAAGTGACGTGTGCTAGCGTTGGCAGCACCGTACTTGCAATACAGGTGAGAAGGCTTATCTTAGTCGTCTCTCATACAATATTCATACGAATCAACGTAGCTATATATAAGCGTCGATGAGAGATATATTCATTTTTTTTCAGGTATCACGTAGGACTTCTATCGAAAATTAGTGAAGAATTTGGTCACGTTATTAGCGTGGACATGCGCGGTATGTTCTATTCCGTCGACCCAGTCAGTCCCGATGGAAACGGAAGAAAGCGAAGAACTCGTGGAGAATGTGAAAGTGGTTGACCTTCCGATCGCAGTTGATTCTATTACTGAGAACTCTGTCACGGAAGACGTGGAAACTACCCCAGCATGCCCCACAAATTATCGCGTGATCATCGGGGGATCTCAGCGTGGAAAGGACACCCTCGTGGATAGCGATGGCTATCAATATACCCAGAAGAGGGTGAGTGCCGGCACAATAACCTGGCGGTGCTCCGTTCGACGAACGAATAAATATTGGGTCGGCTTTACCCAAAGTGGAAAGCCTGAAACGCACCGCCAATCGGGTCCGAAAGCAGCTGCGTCCAAAACATCCGACGAATCTATATTTGCGGGTACAGTTACATTTACCTGTAACCTAGGTGAACAGGTACAGTTACCAATGTATGTACATAATGTAGCTCTTAGGCGGGTCACGCCCGACGTTTCCGTCCACGGGTGTGCTTTTCACTGGTCACAGACCATCTACAAGCACGTGTGACAGTACATTGCGGAATGCATATCAGCGGAACGTCGGGGTCCGGAAGTTCCTCAGGTCGGTTCTGGCTCTGCCAAATTTACCGGCAGAGCACGTCGTTCGGGCATTTGAGGAGCTTCGGACACGATGCCCCGTCGGAGAGTAGTACGTCACCTCGATTCAGTCGCTGCTGGCGTACCTAGATAAAACACGGGTCCACAGCAGCAGCCGCTCGCCATCGGCCTGGACGACGTACGAACGTCGTGTGAACGAATAATGACGCCGAAGGATGGCACAAGAGGTTGGTAGTATGTAAAGTAATTTATGAATATATATATATTTAAATAACGAATAGTCGGAATCTCTTCACCAGGTTGAACGCTAACGCGGTTGGCAGCCACAGCCTCAACTTATAGGTATTTATCGTCAACCTGCACGATGGGGCTTCTCTGGTGCCCGCCCAGGTCCATCTACTCGCGCAGAGGAAATCGACGACGACGAAGCAACTGCAGCTGGCAGAATTATGACAGCTGTACTACGAAACATCACCACATTGAAATATCTTGAGCGATGTGGTGATTTGGTCTGCGCCTAGATCTTCATGTATATATTGTTTATTATATCTGTCGTGTATTATTATCATGTGTAATATCTTGTATTTTAGATCGCTATGTATTATATTGTGTATATGTATCGCTTATTATATCTATCGTATTTTTATGTAATAAATTCTTTTTATTACTCACTTTTGTTACTCAAATCGTTTGGTCAATCAAATAGCTATCTATAATCACATATTCCAGTCTTCTTTTCTCTAATCATAAGTGGGTCGAGTTGTCCGCGTCGGAAAGTCGATGGGGCGAGTTGTCTGGTGCCCGACATGAGACAAGTCAGTGACTGGCGGAAGTTGTACGAACTCCACGTAGATACCATGTCCGATACCCAAGGGTGACAAAAAATGGCGAAAATGACCTTAATGGTCGGCCAACGAGATAATATACAAAAAGAAACATGCTATCAATAAATATATTAATTTTTGAAGGGTGGGTCGTCATATTTTGAAAGTTTCTTGAATCGTAATGGCGACTTACTGGCAAGTATGTTGGGTTTAATAGACCACGTCATTGACACAAAAGACGGCACAAAATGGTGTCCGTGGAAATGGTTTGTTTTGCGGCTCGTTTGCGGCCTGCCGCTGTCAAAAGCCAAGTACCAACACGACGCGTTGTTGCGCAATTTAATATATCAATCTAGACCGATTCTCAGTTTTGAATAGTACTAGTCAGAAATCATATGCATACGGGCAAGTATAACATAGCCGTGCTCTGGCAAATTAAATACAATATTTTATTTATTATTTATATTATTATAGGTAACTATTAATATTAATAATATTGATTTATAATTAGTATTATTTGTAACTTGCACATGCATGTCCGTATGTTCAGCTATAATTATCCGCTTACCACTGTTAATGACTACATACCGTCACACAACTCTGCTGGTTCGTTTGGTGGCTGAGTGCAACGAGGTGTTTTGCAAGTTTGACCTTTCAATTGAGTTATTCATTCTTGCACATTCTCATAGTGACTGACTACCAGTACCACACTTAAAAATATGTGTAAATAACTGAAGTATTGGAATCAGCATTTTATTGCTTATAAAATCACTATCAATATGCTTACTTCTTGTAAATTTCAAGTTCATTTCTGAATTATTTGCCTGTTTTTAACCATAAAATAACTGATTATATGACTATTTGTTGAAAAATGACAAATATGGCTTATTGTTAATACCTTTTAGTTATTATAGTCCTTAATAAGTGATGAAGTGTATGAGTTGTGTGACTTTTTAAATGCCATTATTTGTCATACTTACCACATAGTTATCAAAAGCCTACTCACAGATTATGGTATCAACCATGAAATACTAGAGGAGTTAATTATCGACCCTCTCTGATCCACCATGTGGCTGGACATTTGTTGAAACATTCAAACCATGTATGCTACGCAGCATACCTGATAAATTTTCTAGATATAATTTTTTTGCATTTCTAACATAGTTCCCCTTTTATTGTCTTACTTTCCATGGCTGAAAACTGGTCCATAGATAGAGCTAAAAAAGACAATATTGCACACATGTATACGCGATATTTATACAATATTTATACTCAGTATAAGCAGAAAAACATCGAGTGTGAATCTCCGGTGCATCGTCTTTGCGATATGTTAAAAACTAGTTTTCTCATAAAATCTCATTTCTCATTTCAATCCATTCCCTCCCTTATCACCTCTAACTTGATCAACGTCAACGTTGACGAGTGTTCGTAAGTATGTAGTATTGGAGCTTTTTGTTTATATAAATATAATTTTTAGTGAAATTTAGGGATCATAAAGGATTTGGATCAATTTTTCAGATTTTTTATGCCTTAGCCCTAGTTATCGAGTCTGGCCATTCATTATGTTATACTGTATGTATCAACCAATTACAGGTTCTTAAATACAATTTAGAATGAATTTTTATAGCATCTATTCAGCGCATATACAATATTTTTGATATTCGCTTATTACCCGTGTGGATTATATTACGCGTGTACCCATTTTAGAGACAGGTTTACTCTAACAATCGGGGATAAATCAATTGCTGGTGATCATACCCAAGAAGTTGTTTGTCAGGCTCGATCTCTTTCGGTTACCATCCGGTTACTGGAGTCCATCATTCCCATCACTCTTCTCTCCACTTCCCCAAGTATCAATTATGCCACTGATTTCGCATACTAACGGACTCTGTTTCTGTTTCGGACACTCAGTTAATGATGCTGTCCCATTAGATGTATAGGTTTTTTCTGTGTATTTCTCTCTTAATATACTTCTACACCCATCTATAGGAAGCAGTTAGTCGAGTGGTAGGAATACCAGACTAATGACCGAAAGGTCGCGGGTTTGAAACTGGTGGGGCAGTTGACTTTTCTGGAGTGATACTCAGCAAGTCATTTATCCCTGTTTGCTGGAGTAAAGCCGTCTCCAAAATGGGTGGATGCTTGATAATATCCTCGGCAGGGTGATATGTAAGTTTTGAAGGTATTCTCTGAATAGCTGCCAAAAACATTTCATTGTAAACCGCATCTGATAGCCTTCATTGGCTGATACTTGCAGCCTATAAATGTTTTACTTTGCCTTTTTACCTGACATTATTACACTAAGATGACAAAGTAGCAGAAAGAGGATTATATACAATACAATTACAATCCGCAACATTCTAGAACATAGCCACATCAGAATGAAGAAGTTTTTGCATGACTACAGTGTGGCAACCTGGATACCCCATGTATTTACAGCTTGACCACCGAATGCCATGGCCTCCCACAATCGGTTCTAGACCACATGACCCCTAAGAATGTGACCTTTTACTGCATTCACATAAATATTGCCGCTGTTTGAATTGTGCCGCATACTAATACAATATGTGTAGAAAGTAGATATATAGTTATATAAAGGGTAAAATATACACAATACTTATCATTGTATTTTTTATATGAACTAACGATTGTTATTGTATCCGTGTGATAACATACACATCCTTACTTCATCGGGCACTTGAATTGTTAATGACATCCAAATTGTCAAAAATGATAATAAGGCTTTGTGTATCTTTACATGTACTATCACATTGTCCTTCTGTAAAAAATAATCAACTATATCGCATCGTTATAAAACACTATTAAATTTCTAATGGTATTGAAAAAGAATACCGTAGTAAATAATTTTGGTGAGACGACCCTCTGTGGATTCATTATAAATAATCCCAGGGCCACACTGTAGGTTACAAATTCAATATTCCGCGCTGGCTTTACATACACAAGGCAATATATGCCTTCACAAATTGTAGTCATTTTATGTCATTTCCTGATGAGTAAATATAGGTCTGTTTGAAGATTTATTCGATATTTGACCTACTATTAACTGACGGTGAATCTAGTGAATAAGGTCACATGACATAAAGGCTGCGTACGACGTATTGGATAAATTGTTATATGGGACGGAATTTTTGAAGAAATACTTACAGTTAGCCCGGGGGTCTGGGTAGCCTTTGCGGTGTACCTCCCCATTATGTCGTCATCCCATGGTAAATAAACAGGGATCTATCATAGACTTAGCAGAGTATGCAACATGTTGTTCATATGTAGACATTTAGAACCAGTGGCGTTGATGGAAAAGGTCAATTGTCTGCCCAGACTCGGTGGGTTTTCACCCACCCCTTATAAGTGAGGCTAATCAGATCGTCGTGTTAACCACATTAATAGGCTAGCATTGTAAAGGGTCCATGATGGCCTATCACAACAATTACTTTGGTAATCAGCCTATAAATACAGTTTGCCCGCAGGTTGTTATATTGCCATGGTAATCTGGCTATTTTTAGTTCACCGGACCTTATACTCAGGACTGATCGGACTTCTTCCATCCGTCCGTCCGTATGATGTTGATTCCTTCTGAAAAAATCTTCCCTAAAACCGCTTGGTCCAAAGCTTTCAATTTGATGATATTATCCTCGGGTTGGTCTCACAGAGTCTGGGCAGAGAATCGACCAACATTCTATCCACGCTACTGGTTCCAAATGCCTACAGGCGGGTCACCGCATATGTCGCACACCTCACGAAGTCTATGATGGCTAACGGTGATTTACACTAGTGTGATGACATAGCGGGGAGGCGACACCAGGCTTTTTGCCTGAAAAACACGCCACTTATAATATATTGGCTAAAGCAGCAATCGAACCAGGGTCCTCTGAATTGAAAGTCAAACCCTCTAACCACTACGCTAACTACCCCCCCGCCCAATACTCTACCCTTCAGAAAATTACAATAGCAAACATTAAAACGAACTGTGCTCGATATTCAAGCACGAAACTGTAGCTCATTTCAATAAGGTCCGGTAGGGTCAGATTCCAACTTGCCATCTCCCACATCACCCACATCTTTCTTACCACTGAGACACCTTGCGGTAATCGTACGTTAACCCTTACCACACTGACAACTGTACGTCTAATTACTATAGCAATAGAATTGCGTGACAACAGAGTGCTAAGGGTTAATTTTTCGCCAATATCGGCACATTTTATATGAAAGCAACGGCTAATGGCGACGATTGCGGAGGCCTGTCATTGAAGACTTTCCTGCCACATTTTTTCTCGCCGCCTTTCCTATTACCTCAATTACGTCGCGTTATCTCAACTGCCGGATATACGAACATATCGATTGGGGATACGTCGGCATGCTGCTCCACGCGTAAACATAGACAACCAGCGCACGCGCGCACATAGACAGACCCCCATTCATCGGGTACGGAAATACAAGTCTGACCCGCATCCCCCTCCCACCCCTTTATATTATAGAAAATATTTACAGCTATTAAACCGTGTAGCATTGAGGACTCCCCAGTTACAAAACAAGACTGTTTGTTGTTTTTATCAGCTGATGCTACCACCGCGTGCGTGCGTTTATAACAGCCATTCGCTCTCGTCTGCCTCTGGCGAGTTACTCTAGTGTGATTAGTCAGCTCGGTATATAAGTCATTCGTCGCCATGGCAACCTTGTCTCTTAATCTATAATCCCTCTTTATCCATTCGAGTTTTTCGGTTTCGTACATAAGTAGGCATACGCATTGATGATTTAGTCAACCACGGCTACGTTGAATTTAATCCTGTGTTTAATCACATTTTTATACGTTTTACAGTAGTTTTACTATATTATTAACCCTCAGCACTCTGTTGACATAGAATTGCATTGCTATACTAATGTGATGTACAGATGTCAGTGTGGTAAGGGTTAATACGGTCATACCATAAGCATATTAGCTTGTTTTAGGACTGTGTATGCATTAATTTAATTACCCAAAGCGCAATAAATGCATTAGCTCAACATTTACATTTGTTCAGTACTATTCATCGTATTTGTCATATAGAGACAAAATCCATATATACTTACACCTGAGAATATTTAAATTTATTCATAAACGAGCTTTCGCATAATTATATGTAATATGATTCAGCAGATTTACAGAACGAAATTAATCGACATTTTACATTAAATTATTGGCACATCTTGGCACGTATTTTACTTGTGGGCATTATTTCGTTTCTTAAGCTCGACAAAGAAAATTACGTAGACGCGAAAGGTCCTTTATGAAGAAATTCAATTAGTCTCAAAAAAGGTGTTACCAAGGCCATAGTTCCTTATGTACGTTTTTACATTATTTTTTTCATTACCTCAATTAACGAGAGCGGTAACACGTGGTGATTCTCTCAACTGATTTACGATATATTTAAATAAATTTTGTTTGTGTTAGCAATGGATTCTAGATACTAGTCGCATTATAGTTTACTAATACTTGATAATACCGTCCGTTCTCACTTATCTGACATTTATCCTGACATTATATTGTCAGGTCACTGATTTGCATTAATAACACTAATGTAATTCAACATGACAGGGATTATAATTATGTTATTGTACATTATGAGAAGTTGATAATACAAGAAAACTTTAATACAGTCTGCTCTCAGTTATGCGACACTTATTTAGTATCGCGTACTACATTCACCTTATGTTTGGTGAGCTTTTCTAATCGGAGTTTGTCCATCGTCTGTCCATCCATCCGATGTTAACATTTTCCTAGAAAATCTTTTTAAGAACCGCTTATTGCAGAGGTGTGATATTTGGCAGATATTTTCCTTGGGTTGGTCTCTTCTAGATTTGTTCATGGTATCACCATCACAGCTAGGGGAAGTAACTTATGCCAATGTTCATATTTTTTTAATCGTCTCAATAACCGCTTATCGCAAGGGTCTGCAATTTGGCAGATATTGTCCTTGGGTTAGTATCTTTTAGATTGTTCAGCATCTCGTCATTGGAGCAAAGTGGGTAATTTCTATTGACTTTCAATTTGAAAATCCTTATCTCCATGTCAGCATAGTGCATCTCTTTTTTTGGCAATTAGATGTGATTTCAGCCTAGGGTTTTTCCCCAGATCTGTATTTTCTTGTTTTAGGGTCGTAATGGGTATTGTCGAGTCTCTTTGGCCTCTTGTCTTATTTCAGTATTGTAATGGGTATTTTCGGTTCTATTTTGTTTTAGTGTGGTAATGGGTATTGTCATGTCTCTTTGGCCTCTTGTTTTTGATGTGAAGCAGACTCCTTGTCTTCTCGTTCTAATATCAAGATGGCCTCCTTGCCCTCCTGTTCTGTTTTTTTTCTTTTCTTTTTTTTTCTTATTTTCCAGGTGAGTGTCTTGAGGCCTCTTGTTTATATCCCCTCTATCCGACCCGGCAATAGTTTGTCAGCAGCGTTTATCTTCGGTGATGAAACAGCCGTGTGTCATCAATTGCAGGCTTTCATCTTGATTACGCAACAAATAAAAACATTGCGATAAAATGCGGGTAAAGTATATCCACCAACAAAAAATACCGTAACAAATTCGGTGGCTAGAGGCGGCGATTGTAGTTTCCCCACCCTACTGAAAGACGGAGATTGTCATCGGGAAACTTCTTTGAAGTTTCCGGACAGTGAAAAAATCCATTTATCATGCAGGACTGATATCACAGGGATATGAGAGATGTTGGATAACTAAGAGCAGAGTCAGGGTGAGAAATCTCAAACCAGGGCATACAGACACGTTTGCATTTTGGAAGGGCACTCTCGTGGCTTTTTTCGATAAACAGACATGAAACTTATATCCTGCTGATCTGCAAATAGATAGGGCGTACCTGCATAATGCCTTGCTCCGCCATAAGTTTTGCACACTGCAGTATAAAAATGTCACAGAGGAATACGGCTCCGATACCAAACAGTGAGACGATCGCTAAGTAATCCCATTGCCTATCAATAACATCACGGAAATTGCACATAATCCCGTAAAAACCCTCTTAACTCCTAAATCCCCGTTCAAGACTCACCGACTAAATGAACTGATACGGAGAACGCTGACTTGAACGCTTGTAACAAACGTATAATGCGGCGATCAAAACACCAAGTCACGTACGCGAGTCATCTACCTCGGAAAAATTAACGGAAACCATAAAGGCTAGTTTTGTAAATGGCCGTGCGTGGCATACACAACGCTTGCATCGTTAGTCAGCCTTTTTTCTTATTAACTAACTGAAACTGGGATGTCAGCATTTTATTGTACCATAGCAAATTTAGGAAATGATAGTAATTCCTTGCGGGACATATTTTTCTTAGATTGGATGAGTTTGCTTGTGCCATTGTCTGTATGGTACAATCTTTTTTCTGATTCTTTAAAAATTAATAATTTTTAGTAACGTTAATGAGGCATATATTCAGTAGTTCTATTAATATCAGATACGAGAACTGCACAAAAAACCTTGCCTCAGGTGGGGGCAAACCAACGACCTCCTGGTACTCTACGAACTGGGCTACCAAGGCAGACCTTCTCTCGCACATTCCGGTATTTTTGGGAACACGCCGATATTGAAAGTCGGTCAAGAAAGACTCGTCTGTATTGATTAATCTCTTCTCCTGATACTCCTAAAGCTGACAAAATATTTATGGTATCACACCTGATATATATTCGTCCTAACAAAGCATTCTTTGTGCACGCAATAACTGATTTTCCTTAATCTTATGATGCTATCATTTATGTTATTCTTTCATTATTTATGGTTTCTTTCTATTTGTTAGAGATTGATGCCCGCTTGTGACACGTCTACATGATGTAATCTGTATTTGACTGATTCTCAACGACACAATTACAGTTTCCGTTTATTTTTCTGCGATATATGACTGGCATACGTGACTTGTCTGGATGGTTAATAGCTTCCTCCTAATACCCCACCGTATATCCACGATTCCTTTTTATTTTGTAACGATTTCTCACCCACCGCACGGAACATAATTATACGCTGCAATGGTTGCTCTAATTACGCACCCAATGTTGATAATCCTCTATGATTTTTTCAGACGTACCAGATACGACATGTCCGTTTCGCTCGCTGCAGCCACCAAACGGATTCACTTCGAGTCGCTGACCAATCACGTAATTAACCACCAAGATCAATATGATCTCGGTCGGCTGAATTGCCGTCGGGTTCCCCTACATTAGACTCGCCGCCGCGGTGCCGGGAACGTTATCGATAGATTCACCGCAGCACGCTGCTCTCTCACGATTCGCGAGTTGAGTTACTGCGCGCGTCGCGATCAAGTGTGAATCCGTCACGTTAGAGACGCCGGCGCGGTTTCGGACGAAACTTCCACCAGTTGGAGGTATATCGAAGCTTTTGACGGTACTCTGTATATTATCCGAGCAAAAAACATCCGAAAGTGAAATCTCACGCGGGATTTCGATTCGTCGCACGATGGCATATCTATCATTTTGTTATTACTATATAACTAAAATGTATTCTCGACAGTGTGTTAACAGTATGACAGATAGAGAATAGAGTATATATAATAGTGTGAAACGCATTGAATAATCTGTTGTCACTCCCTTTCTGTGCGAAAACGTGTCAAGAAATTTGAATCCGGGGGATTTTAATCCATAATTGAAGGCGCATTGACGTTTGAGGTCCCGTTTTTTATTTTGCCACAAAGTGAAGGGTTTATGTCGTTTAGCGGGGCCCAACCCGAGGAATGGTCATCATGAAGCGTTTAAAACGCCGACTGTCGCTCACGTTCGGACGAGTACCCAAGATCGACGAGACGTTGTCGGAACTTTCGGAACATTTGACGATAACGGACAATGGCGACGGGCAACAACAAAACGGCACAGGTAAGCATCATTAAATACCTTCACATAAAGCTTATGTCTATATTTTCTGTTGCAATATGGATAATTTTTTTTGCTTCTTCTTAATCGGACGAGGGTTGAGGGTGTAGTTATTCAGCTGACGGCCAAAAATGAGAAAAGTAGGTCTTGTCTCTGGCTGAGCATTCCAGCAACTCTGATAGGCAACGCCAGATGGGACAATCGCGGCACGGGAAGGATTATACACCCTTTACAATAATCAAGACTCCACTATTCATTTTATAAAATCCACCTAAAAATGAAACAGGTGGCTAATTCAATTTTTTCTTAACCTTTAACGTTGCTTAATAAAGGAAATTTGGGCATCTTATAGGGTTAACTTTGCCGGAGACTGCTGACAGCGAAATCGTTCAACATCATCATGTTTTATATATTTTGATCATAGAGTTTGTGTGGTGAAGGAATGATTTGTGTCTGGAATATTCTGGAATATTCCGGAATATCTGCGAATAAAAACGCGGACGATGGAGATACCACGATTTCACCCCCATTCGGTGATTTAACACACGCGTGACCAGGGAAAGTAATTTGTCAGATACACGCGAGGTGTGCGTAGTTCATTTCATACGGATCATTTAGCTGTTTACCTGCTTAAAGGTGTGACTGCCCGCTAGGTCGACACCTGGCTTTACAGGTAAATGTGCAGCTACCAACAGGGCTGAAACACATGGCTCCAATTAAGATAATCTAATCCGTACTATCTGCATGACCCTGTTTTTTTGATTGACCTACAAATCACGTCATTCCTTTCGATCTGACGAGCAAGGTGAATGCCCTTTGAAATATTATAATTATAATAATTATTATTATTATTAGTGAGTCTCCATTGCATATGCAAATGTACATGACATCAATTTCTGCCATAGAATAGATTAATTGTAAATTCCACCGTTTCGTGCCAATTACGCTACTTTTTACTTGTTACATACCTGTTATTTTCTATTCATTTTTCGTGTATACCATGTTGTATTACCATCGTGAAGTGTCGCTGATAACTAGTTAGTTGTAGAGGCACTATAAATACAATAATAATAATAATAATAGTAATAAGAATAATATATTCATCTTACCCATTAATTAGTCCTAGATAAAGATAATATTGCATAATGCTTATAAATGAATTTACTTGATTTATAGCATTATGTAACAATAATCCTTGTGATTTATTATGTAACCATCTCTCTATCTATTTATGATGTAACAATAATCTTAGTGATTTATTATGTAACCATCGCTCTATCTATTTATGATGTAACAATAATCTTAGTGATTTATTATGTAACCATCACTCTATCTATTTATGATGTAACAATGATTCTCTTGATATATTATGTAACCGTATTTATATTGATTTATTATGTAACCATAATTGCATTGATTTATTATGTAACCATAATTGCATTGATTTATTATGTAACCATCCTTCCATTGATATTTGATTTGCCAATGATTCTATTGCTTTATGATGTAACAGTAATTATTTAACTATAATTTCATTGATTTAGAATGTAACCATCTTTCTCTTGATGATTTCAGCGTGATTTTATTAATTTATCATGTAAGCATACTATTGTTTTAAACATAGAGAAGTGGGTTGCCGTGGTAACCATATCTATAAAATTAAGAGTAAAGGTTACACCTTATAGGCTAACTAAGATCAATTATTTTCGTATACAAGTATACTTCATCAGGTGCATGACAGCCAATGAGTAGTGGGGTGGTTACATGCACGGAATACATACGGGGGTAGGAGAATGGCAGAGAAGACATCAAGGCTATGTAGTTACAAAGATTCGCTGCGCAAACAATGGAAAAACCTAGTAAACCAGGAACAAAGTCAAGGAGGCGCCAATGCAACAAGTAGCTAACCTCATAACAATGGTGGGTATAAAAACAAAGTAAAAGTGAGGCAGGGAGACAGACAAATAGAATAGAAAGATAAAGCAGAGATAAAGAGTATATGAGCGAGAACAAGGGTGGTAAGTAGTCGAAGAGGGGAGAAACATTTTGGTAGAAGTATGTAAGCCTTAAATCGCAACATACATATATATATATATATAAAATCATATATATATATAATTACACATATATATTTATATATATATATATAAATATATATATATATAATCAAAA
>WURV02060895.1:0-21504 GCA_011762755.2 Epimenia babai | reverse complement strand
TATATTAATCATATAGCTGTAACTTATGCATGGGATACTGGCGCCAGTTTCTTATTTCTTACCCAGTTTATAACCACAACGGAGGGGGGGAGTGGAGTTAGGGAAACCTGACCTGATCTATAGGATGGATGCTGGATATATAATTCAATTACTCTAATGCAGGCAAAGCAGAGGTAAACAGCAGGGGGCAGAGGGGGGGGGGGTATCAAGAAAATCCTGTCTGGCTTGATTAATTAAATATGTTATGTTATACCCTCAGGGTATTGACTAAATTTACCGCATTAAGAATTAGGTCATAGTTAAAGTCAGATTATAATTGAGCCCTATAATTAATTATGGTAAATATGCGATAAGGCTTGAAATCACTTAAATTTTTATGGCAGTTGTCTCTTGGAAAGTGAGCAAGGCCCATAATTTTTGGTAATTTCCTTCAGTTGTGGCCCTTGCTACTAACACTTCCCTAGAACATATTTTTTATACTATGCATTTGTAATGTGTACATATCGTCTTTGTCTAATTAATAATAAAATTAGTGTGGTTAATTAATGATTGATATATTTTGAAATTCCTATTTCTTCTTAAATTGCATATTTGTTTATAATTTTTCTAGTTTAATTTCTCAACAATATTTTGCATAAAATCCTTAAATAATAAAGTATTATATAGTAGGTATTTACTTCTTATTACAATTGATTTATGTTTATTTTTATATTTATATCATTCGGTATTATAAATGAAGGTGAAAACTTACTCCCTTTAGATAATTTCGTTAGAAACGTTAATAATTTAGAAAGCGCGTTTGTTTCACGTGGTAATTGACAATAAAATTTAAGTAACTATTTGATTTATTTGTTTGCAATACATACACACCCTAAATAATTGATGGTCTCATTAACCCCTCTCTCCTCCCCTGAGACAAAGCGGTACACAAACAGTGCATTACGGGTACAAACAAGGGGGGATTAACTCCCTTAATGGATGGATCGTGTCACGTACAATATCCCAATAGTACATCGTGGCACATATCAATGACGCTTAGACATTTTTCATTCAACGATGTTCCGGCATATTGTATCGCTCTCTTCGACTCTGGTAACAATAATCTAGCCAGAGGATTACGTACCCACTTGTGGATTATGAATTTTTCTTGTGCAATCCGAGTCAGGGATCAATAATTCCATAATAACACCTATCACTACACAATCTCCTGCAAGAGGATTTAACCCTTAGCACGCTGTTGTCACAGAAATGTATTGCTGTAGTAACGTGGTGTACAGATGTAAGTGTGGTAAGGGTTAAGACAGCCACGGTATAAAACCATATCATTTTGGCCTATTGACCATTTGCTTTCCACGGGAAAATATATATAATTTTTTTACATAGTACAAATTCTGGTGCAGTGAACTTGGCCTGTCCGGTTCAGAATGAGGGTTAGAGTTATGGTTAGCATTAGCATTCGGGAATCTGCTTTCCACCCTGGTTCCCGTGTATTATGGCGGAACATCGGTGGTTGGTAGAAAGAAATTTTGTCAATGAATAGCCCTTACTTTACCTCACTAAAATATCCAAGCCATTTCACTTCATCATTCATATAAACACTTGAATTGGAAAAAGGATTTATTGATTCCTGATCAAATTGTCTAGTAACAGCTATTGGGATGATATGGAATTATACAAAATATCACATTATATGGTACTATTACATTAAACAGTTTTATTATATTAAACAGTATGGTCACATTAACAGTATTGTCACTTTGAACAGTATTGTTATATTAAACAGTCTTGTTACTTTGAACATTATTGTTACTTTGAACAGTATTGTTTTATTAAACAGTCTTGTTACTTTGAATAGTATTGTTACATTAAACAGAAATGTTACATTTAATGGTACAATTAGATCAAGTATTATTATTACATAAGACAGTAATATTACACTAAACAATACTGGTACATCGAACAGTAGTGTTACATAAAATGATATAAGATTATGCAATATCAGTTCATCACACCATATTCTTAAATAAGGCAGTAAATTGCTAACAGCAACTTGCTGTTAGACAGGTGTCGTAAATCCATTTTATAAATATGTAAATGCATTTCCGTGTTAAGTCAGGTCCTAAAATATGAAAATTGATGGCTTATTGATGGCTAGATCATGATTGTAAACATTAACACAAACTTTCTTATACATATACACCATCAATTGTGACACTAACAGGAATGTTCTAGAAACAGGCATAGATTATGACAAATAAATATTGGATTTTGAATGGAAAGGATATGAAATAGGATTGTGATATAAAACGGTAATGTTTTAATAGAAATATTAATGTCCGATGCGAAAATCGTATATCGCTTAATGTGGAAATTTCTCGTGTAAAATATAACGGTATACGAGATGCTTTCACCGCTGATAGATATAGGGAGTGCGCTTACCCTTTACACTGATGCACGGTATCCAAACGTCATCCGTAACGCCGTTATGTCTCGCCCTTCGATAACGCGGCTATAACTACCAGCAGATCTGTTCGCGGCGTCGCTGTCGCGCGTCTGTCAAAACCTTCGCGTCAACACCCAGGCGTACCCTTTTATCAATACACGCGCGTGGTGCGCTAGGGATCGATCTACACACACGATTATGGAATGCATGAATACAAGTCGTCCTCCATAATCCTCCAGCATTCGCCAGTATCAGCTTGCCTTTATCGCATTCGGAGGCAACTTATCCACGGACTAAACGCGATTATACCGAGCTCTTGCGGCCAGTTGTTGCCCAAGTCCAGTGTGAATAATCCTTACGATCTCTTAATCTCTGTCGTGAGTTCGAATGCAAGGATTTGACACCCTTTTGACGTCTGGGAGTGTCATTTTCATTCACGTCTGCCAGATGTTGGACCATAAAGTTTTATATATACAGCACATTAATCGTAGACCAGGCTAGAGGAAGTTTTTTGATAGGAGTAGCACCTTTATGAAAATAACGAAGAATTGAATGCCATCCACCTTCATCACAATACTCACCATCGTGTCGTCTAAAATTTTAGTGTAATTTCAGTTATTCTATGCTAAATTTTTGCTGAGCTGTTACGTATTGTATTGCGGAATGGAAGACATCTCAGACTTATCTATGAAAAGCTACTTTTTTACGTGTAGTAAATGTCATCATTGGACCGAGTGTAAAAATGTTAATGATGTCGCAAGCTGCACATTTGAAAGAAACAGGAAATGGCCACGGTTTTTCCATAACTGATGAACCAAAAAGTTGATTGACGAGAACATTGCAGACATGGAAGATTCAGTTTTTATCTCCTAGTAGGATATTATTTTTTGCAAGTGTAGGTCCGTCTGTCTGTTTTTTAGTCAGCAACTTTATACGAAAATATTACGGATTTATGGATTTGAGTGAAATCTTTTGGGAAGTTGGCTCTAGGTCAAACAAATATTATATTTCATTGGGGATCCAGTTAAGCCAGGATTCAGGAAGTTTCTCAAGGATCGATTGCACAACAGATAAGGAATTACCTGCCCTTCTGAAGATCTGTGCAGGCATACTGCTTTCTAGTTATCAATTTGAAGTGTGTTTTACAGCTACGCTATATTGCAATACTTTTAATTTCATTACTGCCATTAATGACATGACGGTATTAAGCGCTAACATTTGCTTACCAACATTTTACTGTGAAAATATTTAGTTTTTTCAACATCCGCCAGCAGTCAAAAAATAGACACGGGGTTCAGCTAACATCATTTGTAAAAAAAATCAATTATCCACGCCACTTTTTATACAGACTAATTATTTATAACAAGACTGCTGTGACTGCGTAATGGACTAATGGAATAGGATCAAAATTAATGAGAAAACACCATTAAATTCACTCATATTTATGACTAGACTGACAATATCCTCCTGAAGCATTACCACTATCAAAGTTGGGTTTTACATCTATATCGCTGTGTCATAATCTATTTCCCTGCCTACAATCATAAACTGATACTCAATCTCTTTCCCCCCCCCCCGTCCTCTTCGTGTTTTTACTGCACATTCTACTATATTTTTATAGATAAAAACTAGGCCCAGTATGACCTTTAGAGACTAATATTCACTGAAACACGAGCTTTCGCATGCTCGAAGCAATCTTCGTCAGGTGAAAATTATTCTCCTCGTATTTTACTATGATTTTGCCATACCTCATATTTTACTATGTTTTTACAATATCTGATATTTCACTGTTTTTGCAATACTTCATATTTTACTGTTTTTCCAATACTTTATATTTTACTACATTTTCCCCATACCTCATATTTTACTCTATTTTTCCTATACTTCATATTTTAATATAATTAATATTAATTTAATACCCCATATTTTACTATTTCTTCCATATCTCCTATTTTATTGTTTTTCCCCATACCTCATATTTTACTATGTTTTCCCATACCTCATATTTTACTATGTTTTCCCATACCTCATATTTTACTATGTATTTGCCTTACATTTTGCTATGTTTTGCCATTTCATTATGTTATTAAATTTTTTTCCCGCCTGAGCTGATGCTCAGTGAGCTTTTCTGATCGGACTTCGTCCATTGTCCGTCTGTCCGATGTGAACATTTTCTTAAAAAATCTTCTCAACAACCATTTATCATAGAGATATGCCTTTTGGTGGTAACTTGAGTACTTGTCTTAGTAACTTTTTAATTTTACTCAAAAACTTCTCAAGAACCGCTTGTCACAGAGCTCTGCAATTTGGGAGATATCATTGGGTACGTCTCTTTTTGATTTGTTAAGCATATCATCATAAGACCAAGGGGAGGTAATTTATGCTGATGTTTGTAGTTTTACTCAAAAAAATTTCTCGATCTGAAATTTTCTAAATGGATTTAATGTTCCAGAATAGTGTTTTTAGGCCTCATTGGCCTTTTGGTTTGGTTTTTATTAGTGTTTGTAGGGTCTTCTGCTGGCTTCTAAACCTTCTAAGTTTTCACTTATATGTGAGCATCTCAAGTACTTAAATTTGACATTTTTTATTCTTTGTTTTTTGTTTTTCTTGGTTTATCCAATAGTGAGGTTACTGTCTTGAGGCCTCATTGGCTTCTTCTATATTTTATTTTATATTATATTGTTCTTTGTACTCCATATTATACTCTTCTTTTTTATACTTGATATTTTACCAGTTTTTTACATACTACTTAGTGTTATATTTTACCGTACCAATTTTCCATGGATGACTTTCACTAACTACTTACCTGAATATGTGACATATAAATCTTAAAATTTAATGTTTAAAAACAATTTCCATTACATTAATCGACATTGTATCTATTGTTTAGGGGGCAGGTGACCGATTCCCTTTCCAGCCAGTATACAGCTGGTGGCCTTGTTAAGGTGAAACATCGAAAAATCGAGGTCAGTGAACCATCTGCCAAAACTGTTGTTCTCACGATAGTGTTTTTCTTACCAATATGAATGAGGTTAATTGATTCGTTGCCTCAGCCACGTATGGGCTAGCTTTATAAGAACTATTGAGATTATAACTCTATGCAATGATTTAACCTCAGGACATCGTTGCCCCTTATGTTCCTCGTTTAGTATGATCTCACAACCTTCTCATGCATATATCTTATCAATGGTTATTGGTAACCAGTCTGTGCAGTTTCATTGGCAAGGTATCATCTTGGATAATCGGAGGTAGGGGGGTTCACAATGTGATCCTAGCTCATATACGGATGAGATCCCAGGCCACAATCAACCCACATCCAATAAGATCTCATCTCACATGCAATAATATTCTAGCTCACATACACAATGCAATCCGAGCTCAAACATAAGATCCCAGCCCACAGGCGATAATATTGACCCACATGCAACAAGATTCCATCTCACATGCAATAATATTCTAGCTCACATACACAATGCAATCCAAGCTCAAACATCAGATCCCAGCCCAACGGGCGATAATATTGACCCACATGTATAATATCCTAGCTCGCATACACAATGCGATCCAAGGTCAAACATGATGCGATAATGTCGACCCACATGCATTCGGATACCATCTCACTTGCAATAATATCCTAACACATACATACACACACACACACACAAGAATCCTAGCTCACACAATAAGATTCTCGCTCACACTCAAGTTCCCAACCCATATACAGTAGCATTCAAGCCCGGACGCAATAACATCAACCTACCAGTACACGCAGTAACATATCGTGGCGAACACTGTACTATTCTCGTTGAAGGGTGTTACACTCAATATTGACCGACACACACGACCAATATACCGATATCCCAGCAATGTCACCTCTGCAGCTCCTTGCTGGCGACATGGGGAGGGAAGGCGGCCTGCATAAAATCAATAAGTGGCACGGTCCTGTCCCGTTTACAAGCTGATGAAATAATCCTCCGAGTTAGTCACTGAACAAAGAACGCGGCACGCTTTGAGATCCAGTATCGATTATTGGTCTGTTTGAATGTTGAAACACCTGCAGCAGTTTGGCAAATCCACCAAATGATTCAGTTACACCGATTCAGAGTGTGAATGATTCACATACACCGCCCTAAAATGGCATTCATACAGAAATTATTATTTAAATTTAATATGAAATGGGATTTTGTTAATTTCTCGAATAATTAATTTAGCAACTGCGTTATTTTATTTATAAGATACTGTATTACGTACACTTAATACCGTAATTCTCTCTCACATCTATTTTAGCAGATTTCAATCTGGTGAGCTTCCACTCTAATTGTGACATGAATATTTTAAGATTATCAGTGTTATTTGCCCTTCATGCCTTGTATTTAAGGATGAATGGGAGCTGCTCCCATCCCCCTCTCACTATCCGTCTATAATCTGTCCATCTGTCTCCATTCATCCCTCCATTCTACAATGCGTACGATTTTCGTATATAAAATTTCTCGTAAATAACTATTTGTCAAGAAACTTTACCATTTGGCAGAAGTTGTCCTTGGACTGGTCTTTGAAACATATTCAAGGTCTTGTCATCTAAGTAAAGGGAGGTAATTTTGATCAATGTTTTTAAATCTTGACAAGAATTATTAGAATTTTTGTAATTTTCCATGTGGATTGGTTCCTTTCAGGCTTGTTTAAAGATTTATCATCAGAGTGAAGGGAGATAATACATACCAATGTTTACAAAAACCATTCATAAAAAAAATCATTAAAAGATTCTTTTAGGCATAAAAATTTGTCATTTGGCCTTATCAGAGCAAAGGGGGATAATTTGTTATTAACGTATAAATCTATGTGTGTTTCAAAATCTTCTAATCCCAAACTGTTTTATTCACGATAGAAATTTGTCATTTGATAGATATCATTTCTGTACTAATGAGATGTCAATATTTATCTCTGAATATACAACACAGAGAAACTTTAGTCAGGATGGCAGTAATCTTCAGCCTTTGTCAACCACCCGTTTCAAGAGTGGGTAGACGAGTGCTTTTCTCCTTTATTTTGCAGTCATGTCGGATGGTCACCTGATACTTTTATATACATTTTTCCATCATTGTCGTCATTATCGTGGAGCTATATTTATCCATCTAGACCAAAGTACAACCCCGAACGATGACATAAGCGTACTGTCTCTGATGTTTTAACAAGTGACATTTCTGCACCGAGCCGTTTTCTTGTTGGACATTGCGTACCTATTAATAATCGAACACCCAACAAATTGACACTGAATGCCATTCAGCGTAATATCTGGTCCATAAGGACAGAGAATAGGGTGGACATACTAACTTTTTTACCACGATTAGATTTGACGTCATTCTTCTGACGGAGGTTGAATGATACTTCGGTCTTGGAGGAGATGGCTCCCTCCAGCTACTCTGTCAACTCACTCCTCCGTAGCGATCAGTGGGGAGGAGTTGCTGCCGTATATAGTAGATAGAGACAACCTGAGGTTCCAGCTGTGTCCACCCTCGATTGTCACATCATTTGAAATCTTAGAGTGCGTTATTGATAGCATCCGTTTTGTAACTGTCTACCACCCAGAACCTTTCAGGGAATTATTTTTATCCGAATTCACGGCTTTTCTTGACTCTCTGCCCTGGCGATCTTCTAATAGCTGGGGATCTCAATGCACATGTTGAGCCCTCAGACGAATCCTTTGCTCATCAGTTCCTCGAGTGACTCCAACAGAGACACTTCCGTCTCCATCTACCGCTACTCATGATAAAGGTGGAACACTTGATCTATTCCTAACCCGCGACATAGCTGATGTTATTTCCAATGTTGTCACGGTTAATCTCTTTATTTCGGAGTATTTTGCTGCTGGCTACACCTTCCAGTCCTTTCGTTTGTAAGAGAAAAGTATTCGCAGTTTCACGTATCGGAAATTAATATCATTGGACATCGAAGCATTGGCCAATGATATTGAGAAATGTGACTTTTAGTGACTTTTTTTTCAACACATCTGTCGAGGAACTCTATTCTAGAAATGAGTCATCATTGACGCAGCTTCTGGATGGCCATGTGCCACTTGCCAATACTACTATGAAATATCATCCATTGGCTCCTTGGTTTGATTCTTTCGTTTCTAATGCTTAACGTGCTTGCCGGAAAGTGGAATGTCTCACGCACATCGATTTCCGATCATGACAGTTATGTCAAAGCTCGCCGGGTATATCACTCTATTATAGAGACCCAAAAGGAAAAATACTTTGGTGATAAATTTGCTGTCTGCTGGCAATCATGGTGCCACTCATCAAGTAATCAATGAGCTCTTACATCGCTTCATTGCCCAAAGCTTTCTCTCATGATTCGCCGCTACGTCTTGCTGAGCAGTTTGCTGACTTTTTTTAACAAAATTTTTAATTGATTCGTTGGGCTATAAACCGAGATGCGTCCATTATCGTTCATAAAATACCACTAACTGATGCTCGTTTTTTCATCCTTCTTTATCGTTTCTACCGAAGACACTTCTACACCGGTCGCAGTAAATCAAGTGCATCGGATTCAATACCGGAATGGCTTCTCAGGTGTTTCCAAATCGCCCTCTCCTCCTATTACAGGCATCATTAATGCATTTCTTGCTGACTCATATGTTTCGCCTTTGTGGAAGATTGCGCTGGTTCGTCCCCTTCTAGAGAAGCCCATTCTCGACATCTTCCATATGAGATTAGAATTGTGAGTAGTCTTCTTTCGAGCCACAGTTCAAAACATATCTATTCACTCTATCGTCTTAGCTTGTTTACTTGTCTTGTGCTCATTATCTATGTTACCTTTCAATTATTTTTACCGTGAACCGCTTTTTGAGCATGTTTAATATGGAAGAGAGCAGTATAGAAAGAACCTATTTATTTTACCTCTAACATGACTGTATGAGAGATACCTATGACATTGCCTTTCCTGGCTGATGTGGGCTCGATATACGAGAACATATATATATAGAATGTGTATATCTTCTTTGCACGGGTACCTCGTACACAGAGTGGACACGCATGTCTCCGCTGCATTGAAAATGGCACAAAGTGATCATGGAAAAGTCTACACAGACACAGAGAGCATGTCGAAACTTTGACTGAACATCTGGGATGATGCGTAAGTAACCAGCTTGTAAACACTGATATTTGAGGGTAAATTCTTACGGTGAAGGACCCAGAAGTTTTTCCAATGTTGATTCAACTAAAGTGCATCCTGCCCACCTCTGACAGTGAGTAGAGGATTTTTACTGTATTTACATATATGTAACTGTTTTCAGTCCTTGCTGATAATTAATAATGTAAACGTAAAATAAAAAAGAGAAAGATTTAGTTCTACTTTATTAATTTATTAAAGTTTATTAAACTTATTAAAGTAAATTGCACTTACAAGAAAGTTTTCAACATATGACTGCCTTTCTTCAAGACCTGACAACATTGGAGAATAGAGGGTAGGAGGCCATTTAACTGATGTTTTTAAAATGTTCCACGGTCATCATTCAAAACGAATTTCATAAATAAAATTGTCTGTAATATCCACTTTATTATAAATTCGGTGGACCTTAACAGCTATCTTGAGAAATTATTGTCAATTAATTAACAGGTCTAAATTTTTTTACTCTGAAAAACCCAGTTTGTTAACAACATTAGATATTCATAGATCGGTATGTAGAAGTACGGTTCCATTCTTGTTTATCTACATTATAAATCTCTAGTGTACATATATAAAGCTTTCCGGTGTGTCTCATCATCGCAAAATGGGTACGTATACACTAGAATTTTAAAAATGAAGCTAATGAGGACAATCATCTTGATAACGGGAGTGCGATAGCGCAATCATTCTGAAGATTAATATTAGACGCTTTTTTGCGTTAAAAGGAATTTTTTTATAATTTAACTCGTAAAGAATAGACTAAATAATATGCACATGTTGCACCAGTTACAAAACAGTGAAATCTCATTGCATGTGTTCAATTAAGAAATAGCTCAATAAGAAACAGGTTACAGTCAAATTTCATTCCGCGTCTTCAATTACGATAACACACAACAGTGTGGTATAAGTTACAGGTAAACTTCATTGTATGTGTTCAGTGAGTAATAGACCAGTACACCATAGGACACAGTTAAATCTCAATAGATGTTTTAATCAATATAACACACCAGAGTGTGGCAGAAGTTGCAGATAAACTTCATCATATCATATGTGTTCAATGAGTAACAGACCAGTGTACCAGAGGTTACAGTCGAATCTCAATGGATGTGTTTAATCAATATAACACACTACAATGTGGCAGCAGTTACATCTCGCTACATGTGTTTAATTAATCAAAAACACCACATTGTGGTAAAAGCTGTAGTTAAATTTCCTTGTATGTGTTTATATGATGCGATAGAAGTTAGTTAAATGTTATTGCATGTGATTAATCAATATAACACACCACAATATGGCAGTAGTTACAGTTGCATGCGTTCAAACAGTTACACCGATACTAATTCACCAACACTCATCATCCCATCCCTAAAACAACCAACGCGTCAGCCAACTCTTTGGTTTCTTCTCCACATCAGGACATGTCTTCTCAGCGGTTGTCATGTGAGCCTTGTACGCATCGTGCAGGGGCTTACTTAGCAGACTGGCTACATCCGCAGACTCCTTAATGTGCCCGTTACACACCCCCTCTATCTGCATCGACTTTGGCGTCTGCGAGACAAATATAAATACGAGCCAATATAGACGTCTCGATTGAGTCGTTCTCTCCTTACACATGTACGCGTAAGTTGTCTACCAACGGATGATATACAGTTCTAAAGTTTGAGTAGAGTAGATAAAGACAACTGTGGTAGCGAATTCTGGTAAATTCTTGGTAAAAATAGTTATAATGGAATGATTTTAATCTTCTATCTTTAATAGATATCGCTACAGAGAATGATTAGTTTCTGGCCTTTGCAACTGTCCATAAAACACTGTATAAAACAGAAAAGACTGTGTGACTCGGTATGTATTATTGTACAACTCCGTTTATACTGACCTGAATCATCACATGCTTATTGCGTATTTCGACCTTGACCCTCACAGATAGCAAGCCGACCATGATTTTGCCATTACGCTCTCTCATAACCACGGGGCATTGTTTAGGCCGGGATATCTGGGCATTTGGATTTATCACCACCTTGTTGCCATTGATGAGCACTGAATTTCTCGCGTCGTTGCTAGAGATGATGATGAGACAGCCGGGAATCACCATCAACACTTTCTGTAAAATGGAAAAGAACGTTTTACGCTACGACAGCGCCAATGTTGGTACATGCAGCTTTTCTTACAAAAAAGTTGGCAAATTTGTTTACCCAAGAACCATGGATTTTCCCCACACCTACCACTACGCGAAATGAACAAGATTTAGCGCTTGAATATTTAGACAAATTGTTAATTGTAGTGGGTGTAAGGATGAATTAAGGATGACCATTAAAAGGAGGTAATCCACTTAAAAACTTCTCAATCTCATTTTTTTACACAAACTATAACTAAATTTATGCACAATAGATAAAGAATTGTCTCCAAAACATATAAAATTGAACCATCTTAAATTAATCATTAGTTTGTTATGTTTGTAGTATGTGTAGAGACAGTATGACCGTAGCATTGGTTGATGGTCGCATGATGACAGCACATCTCGTGGGGTCAGTCGCCAGGAGTCGCATACAGTCGGTATTTTGGGGTAGAGACATGGGGGAGCCACTGAAGAGTCTCACATGGTTTGCGTTGATCTCACACACCATAGCTGCAAATCGTATAACTAGTCCGTAGTGAAATGTTGTATATTTACTATATATAATATATAGTATGAAAAGGTACTGTAATGCTCTGCTTAATATCACGGGAGGTCATACTATCTACCAGGATGTAGAAAAAATACATTTCTATAGTTTTCATGGTTTAATGTCACTATTTTTGTTGATTTTTGTATATCTTTGCAAATAACACACACAACTTAAAATTTGTGACAAAATGAAAGAAAACATGTTCCGCACTTTGTAGAGATGTCTGCTACTATATCATTAGTAAATTTATTTTTAAGTTTTAATGAATATTTTATGAAAAAAAATTTAAATATGTTACTTTTGGAAAATTATGAATGGTTTATCTTGTTTTCTGTGAAAGATCATATTTATTATACTCTCAAAAGGTGACATATACATATTTCTTTACTCACAGTTGACTCGTTTCTTTCAAACTGACTTACAATTTCGAGATGGTGTCTTTGTAATGGGATGACCAAACGTAGAAATGTCGATGACTTCCAATTTTCTCGCACGTTCTCGCTCCCTTTCCATCTCTGATCTTGACCACTCATCCACGTTGAATCTCTCATGAGGCACTGTCGATTGTACCAATGCTGATATAACCTGCTGAGGATGTTTTCCAGATCCTTCAGAATCATTGTGACCGGTTGGGGTGGATGCTGTAGATACGACATTGAGCAATCCGGATCTTAGTCTATTCGCGCCTCTTGTGGTGTTCGATGAATGCGGCGATGTGCTGTTGCATTCACTCGATGGAAAAACATACGTCGCAGCAAAATCCTCCACCTTAGAATGTCTGATGAGTTTAGGATCCGTTAAATCATTTTCTGCGTTGCCATCGTTGTTGCCACACAGTCCGCAAATTTGGGCGCGATATTTGGGTGATGTCTGAAATATACCGGAAAATGAATGCATGACATAGAGAAATTAAGGAACATTCAGCATATGTGAGAAACATAGCAATACTTTTGTAGTAAAATCAACAAATTTAAAAAGTGGTTATATTGATATTGGTTATGTTAAGGTACATTCAGCATATGTGAAGACATAGCAATACTTTTGTAATAAAATCAACAAATTTCAGAATTGGCTATGTTGATATTGGTTATGTTAAGGTACATTCAGCATATGTGAGAGACATAGCAATACTTTTGTAGTAAAATCAACAAATTTAAGAAGTGGTTATATTGATATTGGTTATGTTAAGGAACATTCAGCATATGTGAAGACATAGCAATACTTTTGTAGTAAAATCAACAAATTTAAGAAGTGGTTATATTGATATTGGTTATGTTAAGGTACATTCAGCATATGTGAAGACATAGCAATACTTTTGTGGTAAAATCAACAAATTTCAGAATTGGCTATGTTGATATTGGTTATGTTAAAGTACATTCAGCATATGTGAGAGACATAGCAATACTTTTGTAGTAAAATCAACAAATTTCAGAATTGGTTCTGTTGATAATTTCGTCACTGTTCTCTTCTATATTAGATCCTCACAATAGCAGTTTATGTCTATAAAATTGATGATTGTGAATGAGAAAAAATGTGATGTAATACATCTTCGATCTCACCTGGATCTCAATTTTACGTCCAATAATGGTGACCTTGACCCCGACAAAGGAGCTAATGAAGACAATCGTGTGGCCCATGCGCTTAATAGTGCATGGTTGCTGGCCCGGTATTGGGATGGCTGTGTCGTGTCCGGGAGAGAGGACTAGGGCATGACCATTTATCATGACGTGAGGCTCGTCATGCGGACGTGACTGGATCATGATTATGTGGTGCGGAATGATTACCCGCAACATCTGGTGAGGATAGATAATAATAATACACTGATTTATATAGCACATTAAGGTAATTAGCCTACCATCAAATTACGCTTAACATAAAATTATGTAACATACACAGAGATAATAAAACAAAGATATCAATTTTAATTACCAAAACCTACAACAAATAAATGAGATTTGAGAAGACTTTTGAATGTGGTAAGGTTAGTGGTGGTCATAATGCTGGCAGGTAGAGAAGCAGACCCACAGATGAGAATGCTGCGTCACCAAGAATAATGTTTTGTTTTGAGGTGTGTTAAGACTATACATCCTGAATGGCAGGTTATATCGAAATGGTTGATGGATGGATATGGATGGTATTTTGAAGATATGAAGGAGCATTCCCATATATGTATTTGTGTGTAGTAACCAGCATTTTGAAGATTATGTGGTATTGGAGTGGTAGCCAGTGAAGTTTAGGTAGGATGTTGGCGTCTACATATTTTATTGAAAATTAGGGTGGCTGATTTCTGTAATTTTTGCAGGCGGTTATATAATGGGAGATAGAATAATAGTTACAGTTATCAATACATGATGTATAAGATGCATGTATAAGAGTCTCAAGTAGTGTGGTGGAAAGGTATTTTGAAGTAGATTTAATGCTCGTAAGATGGTAATAACCGGATTTGACTATGGAAGAAGTGTGATCATGCAGTTATTTGCGAATCAAATAAAATACCCTAATTTCTGGCAGATTTGGAGTGAAAAATGTTCTTCTGTTGAGATTAATCATCATATACGGAATCTCTTTTCTTTCCTGTATGGAGCTACTAAGTAGCAGTTCAGTTTTGTCAGGATTTATGTGAAGTTTGTTAGCGGTTATCCATAGACAGATATCATTCAAGAAGTGATTGATTCTGATAATAGAGGACTGTAGTTCAGATTCGTCATGATTTACAGGGAGCCAGATTTGTGTATCAGCATAAAAATGATAGCTAAGTACATGTCTTGAGATATCCTCACCAAGAGGAGTTGTGTATGCAGTATATAGTACAGGGCCTAAAACTGACCCTCGTGGGACACCATACAAGAGTTAGCGAGATGATGTAGCATCACCAACCAACGGTTACAACGAAGGAGCGCTTTGTGAGGTAAGACCTAACCCAGGCAAGTGCTTGACCACATATGTCAAAATATGAATGGAGACACTGAAGGAGGATCAAGTGATCAGTGGTATCAAAGACGGCACTAAGATCGAGCAGAACACCATGGCCAGTATCCAGAGATCTGAGAATGCTATAAAAAATTAATAGTCTGGCAGATTCAACAGTGGTGAGTGCAGTAGGCAGACTGGAATGGAGAAAAAAGTTAATTTGAAAGGAAGTGGTCAGAAAGCTTGCAACCTACTACCTAAATCTTTGGAAAACTTAATAAAATTAGAGACAGGTCAATAATTTTTAAAAATCTTTGGCTCAGGATTGTACGTCAATTGGTTGGTTTCGAACTCACGACCTATCAGTTACGACTCCAGTGCTCCTACCACTTTACTGCCCTTCACTCATTAGCTAAGCTAATTTTATTTCAACATGTCACTACGATATCCCTGAATGTTAGCATCCTTTATTAATTATTCAGTGTGGAGTGGACAGATAGTTAAATAAACAGGTGTATAAACACGAACCGTAGCCTCAGGGAGGTACTTCATGATAATGGCAAATTTGTTAGAGTGAGAACAGTCCATGGCAAGAAAGCGTTCGCACATTTTGTTGGCTGGCAGCGTGAAGTTCTTTTCATCAAAGGTCTGCACATTCAGGCCATCTACGATGCAGGTGGCTGCAACAGCGCAATGTGATCCTATTAAATGTCTTAAGAATATGGGATAACTTGAAGAAACCAATATAATAAATAAATAAATAGCTAACGCATTGTCTACATTGCATTAAAATAAAAAACAAGCCACTTTCAGCCAAATCTTGCTTACACTACGATTCTTCTTGATAATCTACCATACATTGAAATCATAATTTCCCAATACAATGTACCATATTTTCTCCCTAGATTCATCACATGATGTTGATGGAGGTAGCCATTGTAGTTCTTTGAGTAGCTGGAGAGGGATACGCAGACAAAACTTCAACGTCTGAACGGTCTAGAACCCACGATGTGATTCATCACACAGAGTTACTGATTTTAGACAACACAGGCGCCTGAGACCTGAAGGATCGATCGGTCACGAAAAAAGATGGTTTCTTTCTAGAGTGGAACCTGCAGCTTACTCAATATGGTACATGCGCATTTATGTCCCTTGTCTGTGTTTACTACATAAAAATTATCATAGATAACATGGTCGCACAATAGTCCTCTTTTTAATAGTAACTTATGACAAATCTAATTTCTCAACACGTGTTTTTTTCTGAGTTTTTTGTACGACCCGCAATATTTAGTAATCTAAATTTTTTTTGGTGATATAAATTATGAAAAAATTATATGTTTTAAAGTGTGATTCAAGATTCGATTATCCTGGCTTAACATTCGCATGTTTATTTGAAATAAATAAATATAATAGACAAATATAATAAATAAATTGGAGTCCCATGTATGTATGTATGAATGAATATAATAAATATAAATATAACTAAAATATGGAAATATAAAAAATAATTATACAAAATAAATATAATAAATAAGTAATGCATTAATATAATATATAAATATGACAATAATTATTATATAAAAATATAAAAAATAGGCATCCAAAATAAATATATTAAATACAATAAATAAACATAGAAAACAAATATAATAAATAAATAAAAAAGCATCAGGTTTTTTGCTACTTAATTAATGATAAAATGTTAATGGGATACCTCAGTTGGTAGAGCACCAGCCTACGACCCAGGAGGTGGAGGGTTCAAATCCTGGACAGCATCCACCATGTGATGGTGGTTAATCTACATTTTTGTAATAATATTCTGCTATGTACCAAAACTGAACTCTTTGATAATACTCTAGTGTTACTAAGTCAGTCACAACGGATTCCTGAGCCAATGGCACAGTTAACGAATAAGAAGTATATGCAACATTATAATAGTTATAGTGACGTAAAGTCATGGGGTCGCAAGGTTTCTTTTTCCGGTGGTATGAATTGCGTAAAAGATGGCGTCATCCTGATATGAGAAATGTAACGGTAAATGGGTTGGATATGGTAACGGAGCCTTACCTGGGGTGAATTTGGATGAGTAGAGCTTTAGGGAATTGTGTAATAAAATGCTGTGGATCGGAGAACCAGCCAGTGGATGGCACGGGCGGTACACGCGGGGTACTGTCACGTACTTGACCTCTCCGCTGGGACTACTTACGATAACCTCAGTCTGTAACAAGATTATACACGCATATAGAATTGACGGTGAAAAATGATGAAATTTATTATATCTTAATTATAAGCTGTCAACTCTGAGCATATGTAAAGAGGGCCGTTCAATTTTCTACTTGAGGCATATATAAACTAGCGTTAATAATATGTTGTGCATGTAACTGTAATAAGTGCATACATAACAGTGGAAACCATCAAGAGAGTGCGTGAAACAGCCGCATCGGAGGGAAAACTGTAGATAACCGCGTTGTAAGGGCTACCCCGATCACCATGCGGAGATAGGGTTTAAGGCATTTTACCAAAATGATCATCACATGTAGTATACGAACTATACTGGGGATTAAACCAGGTTCATCCGGTTTTATGTCCAATGTTCTAACCATTACGCTAACTGCCCCCGATATGTTGGTACAGAATCTATTGCTACCTTCCTGGAGACTGCTTATAAATAATACCAGCACAAGATCGCACTGCATTAAGATAAAACCAAACAAAACCAATAGGAAATTTCCTGACAAAACAGAAAGAATTTCAGAAAAACCATTACAAGATATCATGGCATTTTTTCCAGAAATTAGACTACATTATGGTAAATCCATCTCAAAACATCATAGATTTTTACTAACAATTAAACTTTTTTATATTAGAAAAAGTAGCAGTTATAATATTAATTACGTTATAATACCTCTATTAAGAAGTATGTATTTATATGCTGATTACTGAAGTAATCATTGCATGGGCCATCCTTAGCCCTTTACAAAGCTAGCCTATTTATGTGGTTAACACGACAATTGGATTAGACTCACGCATGAGAGATGGGGGAAAACACCTTGTGTGAAAAACCCACTGAGTCTGGGTAGACAATTGACTTTTTTGCATTCACGCCACTGGTTCCAGATGTCTACATATAAGCTACATATGTCTCACCCTCCGCTAAGTCCATGAAAGGTCAATCATTATTTAAAATGAGATAATGACATAGCAGGCACGTAAGCAACATAGAGATCATATTTAGAGCTTCTGAAACACAGCTAACATCAGAGGGAAAAAGCCCTAACAGAACCACACTGCAAAAGATAGCCAAAACCCCCATGGGGGAAGGGATTTAAATTTATGGCGTTTTCAGCCCTAAAAACGCCCCAGTTAGTATACTGGTTAGAGCGGGAATTGAACCAGGGACCCCTGGATTCAAAGTCAAACGCTCTAACCACTACGCTATCTGCCCCCTTTGAGCCACTTTCATACCAATCTTTCTCAAAATACAAGCACAAAAACCTTGCTCAGTCTTCATTGTCAACAGCGATGGAAAAACTCCATGTTTGTGCAAATTTGAACTCACAACCTCTTGCATGGCACGGCTATGCTCCTCACCACTGCTCCACTAACTACTACTCCATCCACTATCCTACTCACCAACTTGCCATCTGGTTTCACACCGATAACTGCCTCCATCACGCCGCACGTGAGGGGCTGCCTCGCTACGGGGGTGGGTGTGAAGACAGGGTACGTCGCATTAAGGACAAACAGGATGTACCTTATTAGAGCCTTTAGCAGCTTCTTGTCCTCAACCTGCGTGCAACAATTACATATGAATACATAGTACAGAGGGAATATGTACAACAGTCAAAACATTACTTCTCGATTAAAAAATTTCAATTCCACACACATACGCAATCGGTTTTATTATATATTTAATTTATTTAATATTTAATTGCGTAATGTTATACTAGTGTGAAAGACAAAATCATAATGAAGTAATGCGGGCCAATTAAATGTCAAACGAGTGATATAATTTTACAGAGATGAAATTTCACATATGTAAATGAAAAAAAAACTACGTCAGGGTCAATTTTTAAATCTTATTTAGAAATGAGATATGGCTCAATGTCCGCTTTGTTGACAATAAAATATTAACTGATATTCAGAAAGTTTTTTTTGTGGTATTTCTTATGTTATAAAATATTTATATAAATTTTTCTAAATATCCAAAATCAACAGCTATAAAAATAATAAAAATGTAAATATTTTTAATTGGTAATCTTTGCATAATATGATGAAGTATTATAATTATAGCTGAAATACTGCATCTGTGTCCCCAAACCAATTACAGTGTTTTTGGTTTTTGTAGTTACGTACATAAAATAGAACTGGGTTCATTTAGAAATGTAGTTAACTCACAATGTGATAGTGCAGATGCACTAAGGCTGTTTTCATCTCTCCTTTTTCGTCATCAAGTTTTGATCTCAAACTCAACAGTTTCTGCACATCGGGTAGTTTGTTGCGTACTACTTTTGCCATGCTCGTATCATTACGCCATTGGCTGATTGCTGCGTCTAACATGCGTTTATCATCTGCTGATCCAAGTTTAAAGATCTGAAGAAAAAACACATACACTGGCATTGAAAGATATTTAACACTTTAATGCTGGTGGGAAAGAATCAAAGAACAAAATGACAAATGACACTACAAATCACAGTGCATTCACCTCTATTATCTTGGCGACATTAGGAAACCCTAGTATCTTCATATTTAGATTACATTAATTTGAGTCGATTCATGTTCATTTAGAGAATCAAAAGAAGAATAGCGCATTAAACTCACCGTTAACTGGATGGCACTGCTCTCCCCGAATGTGATCTTTGTGCTCACAGACACCGGCATCCTCCACTTAGGTTGTGTCGGGGCGGGTTTTATCGTTTCCACTTTCACTTCACCCATTGATAGCGTCCAATGAATTCCGATGATGTTTCGTATGTCCGTTACCCGTTCGATCAAACGCCGAATGAACGCCTCCGAAATGACGACTGACCCGGGAATCACCGATCCCAACGCCACTGAGGCTTCCTTCAATCGTGGAACAGCGATTGTCTCGACGGTGCTGATGATTCTTGTAATTTTTTCTCTAACTTCTTGTACTGTGAGAGGCTGGGCCGAGTCGACTTTAACTGCCAGCATATCCAGGTGATCGAGTGCCGTTTCCATGACATGAAACAGCTCAGATTCCGACTGGCGATTTGGATTTTTAGTGGTCAACTCAGCGACTTCAACCATTCTATCCAGATAGTGCTCGATTTGCGTGATAATATTCTTGATTTGGGCACTATTGACCATTGCGGGATCGGAAGGGGCGAGAAAATATGCAAACGAGAATTTTGGTTGTGGTTTCACAGATATCAGTGATTCAATCTTGTGTGTCCTCATTTTGATGATACTACACAATTCATGAACCTTCTTCGATTTTGACGTCCAATTTTGACATATCGTAACCACTCCTTTCAAAGAACCCACAGCATTATTTAATTCAGTTCTCAATGGTTCTGTTATCCTATGCGGGGCATTAGGCGCGTGTTTATAAACCAATGCCAGCTTATCCAAATCTTTCTTCAGAGCTTTGAGCAGCAAACCGAAACCTAATTCAAGTCGCGATGACTCATTCCTGATCATATTCGTGATGGCATCGATACTTCTGCAAGCGAACTTCACCTTCTTCATTTCAGGAA
Organism: Epimenia babai; assembly: GCA_011762755.2. Classification (NCBI taxonomy): domain Eukaryota; kingdom Metazoa; phylum Mollusca; class Solenogastres; order Cavibelonia; family Epimeniidae; genus Epimenia; species Epimenia babai. Next base: position 598 of record WURV02060895.1, on the reverse strand, counting down.
CGCTGATTGAAAACGCCTCTGAGCTAGACATGCCTACATCACTACGCAACAAAACAATTGGACGCGATAATTCAGCAATGATTTTCCTCAGCTTCATACTCTCGACTAAGATTTCTACATAAGCATTCAACCTCACTTGATCGGTCGGTGACTCTTCACAATGTTTCCGCAAAACCACTACAAGACCATCCAATCTTGGCAGAATACTCGAAATGATTTTAATACACGATTGATGTTCTTTTGTGTCAAATTTTGAAATCTCCTGAGTAAGACTAAGAAGCTTTGGAAGATCCCTCCGAATGCCAGACACGCAATCGATATTAACCGTAGAATTATTGAGGCATTTCTTTATATCGTCATCGATACGTTGTACTAAATCTGGTATTTGTTTCGTTATTGATGTCGCTGTTGCGGCACCCTGCCACATTCGTTTACTGGTGTTTACCGAACCAGACTCCTGCAACGCCGTTTCCAGATCCATGGCTATGTCAGACTGGATATTCATCTGTAATAAATCGTTTACCAATAAAGAGATATTACACCCTAATAACCAATCAGTGTGGCTCTAGAAATATTCAAAACATAGATCTAAGTGGTA
>WURV02060784.1:5141-21505 GCA_011762755.2 Epimenia babai | reverse complement strand
GGCTATAGTAAGCCAAGCCCATACACGAGTACCAACATTTTACTGCACATTAGCTCAGTTTGTAAATTTGACTTGAACTGTTCACACTGAATTTCTAACGTTAGAAGTGGTGTTTTAGTGGTTGTTAGGTGTACCTCTATCTAACGCAATGCCCCAAGACAAAATCATCGCCATTTGACGTCAAAAGATCTGAATAGAGGTATAGGCATGATCGAGGCTGGCATGTCCCGGCGACATGTGGCTCAGGAGTTGGGTGTGTCACAAAGTGTCATCTCCCGTGCTTAGAATCGCTATCAGGCTACTGATCCTTAAGAAGATTTGAGTAATATATATATATATATATATGTAATCGGAGATTTCTTGATGTTTATAAGACGTTGCGTCTTTTAAAAGGATTCAGACGCATTCTGTGTGATTTTGTTGGAATCTGGGGGTCATCCTCATCGGGATTAGAAAACCCACACGCCTATACACTTGCAACAACTTCAATGTCGGAGGTATTTGTGGTATTGTGACATTATTGTTCACATTATATCATTTTATGACATACTAAAGTTTACATATACTTCTATTTTGGTGTCATGGAAATGTTCCGTTGCAGCTAGATGTACATCTTTTTAGGATAGTTGCGCAATCCATCGTGGATATTCCCGTTTAACCGCAATCTGATTACGATAACCTGTACATTCACGCGATTGGTCAGAAGTCACGCATCGCTTCGAAATTATCGAATTCAACGCAAAGTTCCGATTTACGTCGTTCGTCACGACCGACCGATTCGTTGCCGAGTTTTCGATTTCGTAATATTAACCGATTGGTTGTAAACGTCCGTCGATTATCCGGTTTAAATTTCACCGTAATTGTGACAAAACGATTGCATGTTAATATGACGCATGTAGCTGTTTGTTTTCCGGATAACTGTTTGCGCACGTCGTTTTGCTGGCATTTTTATGTTCTGTCTGTGTATCAGTATGTCAATATGAGCGATTAGGGTGATATTGTGAGCGTCTCTAACTAACTAACTATCTCGTTCGTTGTTTTGTTACACCCGTCACCAGTGCGGTCGTAGATAAACTGCTATGTACCAATTATTTCCCTTGAACAGTAATAGTTACGAACGAGACCTGATTTAGTTTTTTCTCTCCAATCGTCATGATAGAATTAATAATGTTGAAGCGACGTTCTGTTATGAAAGAGGCGTATGGCGATCGGTCACTCATTTTTTTTTTCATTCCGTTGTTATAAATTCACTCTCCGTTTTAATTATTTCTTGCTCAATATGTAACGTAATAGCGTCAATATATCCGGTACAGTCTGATTATGTAGTGCTACTATATCAACTTAAGCAAGCTAAAGTAAGGTAATTTGTTTCGTTCCTTAACGAACGCGTTTCAACATACATAATGATCACTTCAAATATATAATGATAATGATGATAATAATGATGATGACGATGACGACGATGATGAAGATCGTGACGATAATGACGATGGTGACGACGATGACGATAAGGTCAAAGCGGTAACAGCCCTGGGTAATAACGTCAAAGCAGTAACAGCGCTGGGCGCTGGGCGCTGGGCAATAACGACAAAGCAGTAACAGCGCTGGGCAATAACGTCAAAGTAGTCACAGCGCTGGGCAATAACGTCAAAAGTAGTCACAGCGCTGGGCGATAACGTCAAAGTAGTAACAGCGCTGGGCAATAACGTCAAAGTAGTCACAGCGCTGGGCGCTGGGCAATAACGACAAAACAGTAACAGCGCTGGGCGCTGGGCAATGACGACAAAGCAGTAACAGCGCTGGGCAATAACGTCAAAGTAGTAACAGCGCTGGGCGCTGGGCGCTGGGCAATAACGACAAAACAGTAACAGCGCTGGGCGCTGGGCAATAACGTCAAAGCAGCAACAGCGTTTACTGTAACATCAAGGCAATAACAACGTCAAGGCAGCAACAATCAACGTAGCCAGCGCTAGTATAGACTACAATAATCGTGGAAACCGCATATATTCATTGAAATCCTCGTTGTGTTAAAATCGGTCAATCAAGAGCGGATGTGTTTTTATGATATAAATATGTCTAGTCGAAATAGTCAAATGTTATTTTATTAGACAGTCGACAATCGACGAACACGGTTATGGTGGTTCCCCTCTTACCACATACGTGTAATTTTTAACGCAGTTAGAATCGTCTCTAATGTAACGTGACACTGGATGTCAAACGTGTCGATTTATAAACACTCATATGTTTTGTCGCTTATGTAGAACTAGGCTAAACTAACTAGGTGCGCGACTCTAACCGTATTTAAATATCCCATGCACGGTAGTTGGTATCCTTCACGCGTGTAACACTTTGTATATCGATTTGTGAACAAAGTGTATCGTGGGTTACGGTTGGTTGCGCGTCCTATGTCCTTATAAGGAGCCGTTTGATTGGTTAAACTGTATCGCCTATTGATTGTTGCCGACTGTAACGTATCACGATAGCAGGCAGGTCTCAGAATAATAGCAAAACGCTGTGATCGAACTGTGTACTAAAGTAATGGACGTGTTTAGGTGCCTTATCTAACCCTAGTAGTGTTTTCTTGTTACACTAACCTTTTAACTACAATATATTTATGTTCTGCAATATTATATTATGTTGTTGATTGTGTTAAAACCTAGGTTTCCGTTAATATAGATATACCCACGCGCTGATCGCATTAGTGTCTGGCGCTATTAGACAGATACGTTACAGCGTAATAGCGTTAAGGACATTAATCGTGTTACGCTAATGAAGTGAATGAATTTAAACCCGTTACGACGTTACCCCGTCTTTTCCATTTAGTCGTAGGCATTAGTCATTGTCAGCGCCGAGAATTACTACATCAATAAATGATAGCTTATATCAATAATATGTAGCTACCATTGTACGATGACATACACAACTCTTAGTATAGCTACGGCGCGATATAGTAGACCGCCCCTATGTAACGTAGGTCTAGACCGTAGAAATTATATAACAGATTCAAATGCCGGCAAAATCGATGTGACAATAATAGATAGCAATTATATCCAAAAAGGGCTAAACACATGTACCTCCCATAAAATATTTTGAAATATAATAACCATATAAAATACATTATTAGGCCGTTAGAAAATCAATATCAATGTTATGCTCGTCTGTTGAACTTAAGACCTACTTCTCTAAGGATGACGTGTGTCTGGTCGGATGTCGAGAAAGTGTGTCATTAGGTTCCCCTGGCCTGAATCCAGCGTCTACGTCTTCCGCAGTTACTTTAGGTTTGATTTGTGGTTTGGACGTATGATTTTTTTATCATGCCACTCGGATGATGTGGGATTACAACAATCATCGCTATCTGAAAATACCGAGAACAACGAACAGTGGCGTTGGGTGCTGGTAGATATTGTTCTGAAGGTCTTTGATATTGTTCTGAAGGTCTTTGATATTGTTCTGAAGGTCTTTGATATTGTTCTGAAGGTCTTTGATATTGTTCTGACGGTCTGTTTTAGCAATGATCTGTGTTAGATCAGGTCTGTGTTAGCCCATTGTGTGAGCGGGCCTGTGGTAGGGCATTGTGTTAGCAATGTATTCTGATTTCTCCACAATCAGCTGAGCAGCGTGACTGCATAAAGCTCGTCGCCGCTGGTGCCGAGTTCACTTTGTGTCCGACTAATGGGGTTACGTTTACGTACCCGATATCTCGTTTGCCACCGTCTTTAGTAACTGGTTACATATTTCTACCAATACCCTTTGTTTATGCGGACAAAAAGTCTCCCCAACTGCCATACACGAGAGTCATAACGAAGACAATATTAGCAAACTAAGGTATTGTGACGTTTTCACTATGGAACTATATTGGAGGCAATTTAGAGCAAACACCGACTTTGTCATCTTACGAAGATTTACTATTTTCACGAGACACCATTTTACTTATCGCCGAACGATACGAGGCCGTTTATTAAAAACCCTTGCTCATTCTGGACGTAATTATTTTATTCAGACAAAAAAATCAGCGGTTTTTGTGTACCACCCGCAAACAGCAGTTTCCTGTCGCTTTATTTAAAATTGCGTTCATTAACTTATCCCGCATATCGTTATTGTTACCACCTTCTTCCTTTGGAAAAGTTTTTATAGTCGTTTAATGTACGACGGTACACGTTGTATAAAACTCTTATGTCGAAATGCGTGTAAATATTCTGCATAACTTTGTTTGGTGTTTTACCGCTTTCTAATGAACCCGGTGAGCGTAAAATTCCCGCCATAAATAGCGGCTTATGTAATGTTATGAAATAGTGATATATTGTCATTTTAACATTTTAACGTTTTCTCTATCTCACGTAAAGTTCGTAGACACTTAGATTTATAACAATTACAAACACTGTTGCAATAACAAGGGCACCAATTTAGATGGTTTTACGTAAACGATATTAAAGTGTCTGCTAGGCTTATATTATGACGATAGAAAGATTATGACGGTTTTTTAGGCCACATCAGTTAAGTTGGAGTTGACGATGCTCATTTCTGTGGGTCTCGCTTTTTTGAATTCCAAGTAATGTCACTCCAATATCCGTTCACGGAGAGTACTTCACCGATTGATATTATCAATTACGTTATAAATTAGAATTGCGAAGATGATTTAATCGGAATGCGAACGATTGATTTCTCTCGTGTCTTCCCGTTGTGACGTTCTTTATGTGTCCAGCAAGCTGTGCATAGCGTAATGGCGTTCCATTGCTATACGTTAGGTGGTGAAAATCGATTTCGGAGTCACGAATGGCCCACATCGACGCTATGTTATGATGTGTTGAGGACATCATCTCCACACGATAATCAATGGTGTAGTCTCGCTGTTGACAAATCCGCGTGACACCGCCCTAGGTGTGTGACAAGGTCGTCGTATTGGGTGTGCAGTTTACATTAACGCCGTCGAATTGGACCGGTAGCTTGTAAATAATGCTAGAAGAAATAAATATTTTGATTACGCTCTTGTCATTACGGTATAAAGTCTTAACAGAAACTCTATCATACACTATAGGAGTGGCGAACGGTCTTATAGTAATAGGTAAAGGGTAACAAGGTGCCCAGACAGATAACTGCTGTTCACCTGATGAAGCATAGTGCTTATACGAATACGTGTGATCAATAAATTAGTCTATATACAGGCGTTTCCCTTAATCTCTGACATTATATATAATGTATATGATACATACTATATAGCGTACACTTCTCAAAGAATTCAATATGGCGTCCAGAGAGACTTTTATATTATTAATTTTATTTCGCATCTCCGGTATTCTTCAGCAATAGTTAAAACGCAGAGAAGACGGTGCAATGCTGTTAATATAACACCGATTTTGATAGTATTGTTATAAATTAAAAAGCATGATATGTACTATTGATAGTTGTTCATTTAGAGTATTTGTAATGTAATACGATAGATACAATAACTTTTTTACGAGTTTACAACGTCGCATATCAGGGACAAGGAACCTATGGCTCGCGGCCCAAATGCGGCCCGCTTATATCAAATGCACGGCCCGCGGCCTAGCTAATTAAGTCTGCTACAAGCGCCCCTTTAAAAAACGTGACTACGTTCACTACGTTAAAAATCACCTTATCGTTACATGATTCATGAAGATTATAAGTCGATGTAGCCGTGTACAAAATGAGTCATTATTATGCAGTCACTTTTATAATAGGATGTAGAGTAGTTTTTACATCAAAAACATTTCCATTCCTAATATTAAATGGGTACATCATTATGACGCATCTGGTATTCAGCGCGAATTTATGAAGACATAAATTGGCGTGACAGTGTATTTTCCGCCATTTCTTTCTCTTTTTTGACTTTTTATTATCGTGCCCCTTAGAGTATAGCGTTTGCCTATCGGCGTCTACTCTCAATTTTTATCCATCGGCTAAGTGTAGCTTTAACGTACTTCGTTGGTATTATACCTCCATACTAATGGTGTTTTGTTCGTTAGTGCTACCCAAATCGCTATGACGTAACCGTCTTTGTTGTCAGACCACGTTCTAACCGGGACAGCGAGCTACCCTTACCCATTGTGTTGCTTTCCCTAGTCTTCTCAAACACTCGTGGCGCATATCAAAGCTATTTTCTGCAACAATAAGCTATTTTTACCCAATATCGTTTCACTCAATATAGATTAAAATACCAATATAGGTTAGTGTATTATTTCTTTTAAGTACTCGATTCTCTCTACCTGTAGGTCCATATATAATAGTTACAGATAATCGATTCCACCGTGTCGTAATGATTAATTTCCGACAAATAACGAGAATTGATATTTCTTTATAGGGACCGTTAAAATACTTTTTGTTGCGCAATGAAGACTAGGTACATATCGAGCCAACGTATTATGAAGTGTTTCAATTATCCGTTGTGTCCGTAACATATGGCCATATGGTTAGCGACAAGACATCCCGTGTCGATATAGGACTGTGGCTTTGCAGAAGTAGAATTCTAGTGTTTTGTTGTAGAGTATCTTGACATAAGAAAACGTCCATTCATTGATGTCGCATGTGCTGTAGGTTATCTCAAATAACACTGTTATTATATGATACATCCATCATGTTCATCAGTGATCAATGGCGTCATGTATTTTTGTAAATAACTGCACGCTGCTATGCGAGTTCGTCGCCGGAAATAACAGTTGAACGGCTTGACTATACCAATAATAACATTGCCGAAATAAACGCGCAGCATTCTAAAATAGCTGTCATTCACTGAAAGCTCTTTAAACCTCAGGCGAGGCCGAAGGCAGACATTACCGGCGATAATGGACCCGCCCGATCGTAGGCAAGACGGCTCATTCGAACGCTTTCTAAGCGCCGCTATCGCCGCAATTTTGACAATAATATTTTCGTGGCGTCTTCTAGACGAAAAACAGAAGAATCAGTCACAAACTTGTGCGCGTACACCGAGACTTGGCGAGATTCGAGCGAGTTCCGTATCCATTGACAGCGATTCAGATCCGAACGACGTGAGCAGGAATACGCATCGCGAGTATTCCGTGGGGAAAGCAAGCCTAAACAAAAATGGTCATGATCTTTATCGAAATAATATATGTGTCGACAGGAAATGTAGATCTGACCCGGTAGACATCACGGACATTTCCGATATTTGTAATGGCGTCTCGTGTAATCTCGCTTACAAACCGAGTCGCTACATTGCTGAGAATCGCGAAAAAAGTAGTCACCCGTCTTTTAAAATCGGAGAAACCAGATTGAAAATGGTAAATGTTCCCGATCCTTTGTGTGCTGTTACGGGAGCAAAATACACCCAGGCGAACGGTGATGGTATTCGAGCTCTAGTTGATACGCCGCAGGTGACATACCTACTCAAGCATGAAATACCACTCGCCTCGCAGTTAAACACAGCTATGATTTGCGACGAAAGAATTTCAAGCCACGAAGATCCTAATTTTCAATGTCCAATCGAAAGCAGGGCACTGTCGAGTGACGTAAAAACCATCGACAGAGCGATAACGATAACGCAACCGGACCAGACTAGTCGCATTGTTCACCAGGACACCGACCAACGAATGTCGAGCGAGGATATACACATAACTGTTGATGGTGTTCATTCTAGTAACCGCGATAGGCCTAGTAATTGTGATAGGTGTTGCGAAGTAACAAACTACTCTAATAACTGTATAACTAAACACGCATCTGCGATGTCGGTAATAAAACTAGACGCGGTACAGAACGACAGTGAAATCAACCATATCGAGCAATGTAATCGCGAATTAATAGGTCATAATTATGATTACGCTGATAGTTTAGACAAACAGACGAAGGCTGGATTTAGTTTTACATCTAGTGAAACGAAAAATGTTACTAACTACGGGAGTCCTTTGAGTTATGATTCAAGAACGGGCGACGACCGCATGGCTAATTCGATCACACCCGTGAATAATTTAGTAGGGAATATCGTTCCGCAGGTCGTAGCCGAGAAATTACCGACGCATGCTGATGGACATTTCGTGGCTGGTGATAATGAAGCCGTCGACTCGTACCAGGACATATTAGATAATAGTTTTTCACACCCGAGCGACTTCTATAGGCGAGTGGGTGACAATGATGAGATGAAGTTTAGACAAGATCATTATTCGGTAGAGAATTACGATCAACGATATCAAGACGACCCGGTTGGTGAGTTGAACAATGCAGGTAGATCAACTGAGTTTCTATCGACCTTTCGCGATGACATTGCCAACTTTTCTTCTCACCGTCTAGAAGATGTAAACAGTTTAGAAAGCGACTCGTCCGATTCTGAATCCGACAGCGACGAAGAACACGAATATATGTACGGTTTTGACGACATGAAACCCGAGTGGTTGGAATCGGACGACGACATATACTACCGAACTGTGTTAGAACCAATCATCGAGGAGGAAAGCGGTGATGAGGTCGGAGAATTCGGTGACTACAACCGATACGGATTTGGAGTTGCACCTACTGCGGACAGGTTTGGTTGGTTCAGTGGCAACACCGGGCATAAGTCGCCGTTGTCTGATAGCTCAAGCAGGCCTCATTTAAATGCTCTAGATTTGTGCACTACCTCAACGGTAAATCATAAATTATCGCACTTCGATCAAGTAGTTCCGGCAGAATACGCCATTTCCTGCATCTCGGATGAAGACGATGATGATGCTCGATCCGAATCGACACAAACCAGCGCGGATACCGTCATCTGCACCGGTGCCCTGTCTGACGACTCCAGTACGTCTGGGTCGCCGACTCGCAGTAGACCCGGTCCAGTACAATCAGACTTCAGGTTGTACGGGGACAGGGCTCCGAAGTATCACAGAAGTAATTCCGATAGTGATATTAAAAGGTACGTAGATAAGACAATTTATAGTCCAGTTAGCGAGTACGATAATTTAGGATTTTCTGATGAAGATGAAGAGTTTGCGGCACTGAAAACTACGCAGAAGAAGAAGAAGTTAGTAGATGACGATGATTTTTATTTCTTAGATAGAAATTCAGACGATGATCGATTGTACAATTCGTCAGACAGCGATGATATTATCGTAAGACATACGAGAAATATTAAACAGCAATCAGATGGAAATGTGTGTTTTGGAAGTCAGGATTGGAAATGGACAACGTCGAATGATTTGTTCGCTTTGTCTAAAAAAAGCCTGGATGAAGATATTGATAAAAAGTCTGACGTCAGCTCATCGTCGTCTAGTAGCTATGAAGATGCGAAACCATCCAGTGCGACGGAAGAAGCACCTAAGGGCTTCTCTATGGTGACGATTCAAGATAGACGGATTGAATACAGCGAGAGACGATACGTGACAGAGAGGTGCGATAGCGCAGATTCAGCTGTGGACATGGAGAAGAATAGATCATTTGATTCGTCTTCGTCAACTGACGACATTCTCAATGAATTACGGACTAGATACATCATTAATAGGGACGACATTATGAATGAGGGAACGGCAGGGCGCGAAGATAAATTCGTATCAAGTAGGGACGAAAGAAGCATGAGTCACGAGCCAATAGACAATTCTGACAGATTGGGGGATTCATTTGTGGGGGATTTCTCGTTAACCGTTAATAATCCAGTCAGTCCGAGTGCGATCAATGAAAACGTGTTACCAAATGAAAGTATGCGGGATAGCGCCATAGTGGAAGACTGGCAGGATCACCATGATGTAGCCGAAAGACCTGGTGGTGATTCGATTACCCGTTCTGACACGACGATCGATGAGGAATCATCCATAAAACCAGATAACGAGGATTTATCATCGAACAGAAATAATAAAACTATAGCCAACCATTCTCCTGTTGTTTCGAATACTAGTCTTGATGAGGTGGTGTCCGGGGAAAACGCTGGTTTAATAGTAGATAATGTTGACGTGGTGCAGATAACAGATGGGGGGAGCATAAGCCAATGTAGGTCAGTGGATCGCGATGTTTCCTGCAATGAAAAAGCACATATTGATGATTTTGCGGACGAGCTAAGCGATGACCTATATGAAAAAGGACTCGTAAGGTTGGAGCCAATAGGGGCAGAATCGAATTCACCTCTTATTACAGAGACTGAACGAGAAGCTAAGTATGGAATTCACGATTCAGTTCTCTGTACAGACAAATTACCGACTGTGTCAATGTCCAAAAACTGCAGCTGGGATCGATCTGATACAGTGCATTACTCCGCTTCGTACAAAAATCAGAATAATAGAGACGATGAAATATCTTGGACTCACCAAAGCATAGATCCGGTTGCAACAGACAAGAGATTTACGGCGGATATTCAAGAATTAGGTGACCAAAATTCACGATACAAAGTAATGTATTCGCAGTTAATGAGAAAACCGATTTATTGTAATGAACATCACGATGTGAATCTGGAAGATACGCCAACAGTAACTTTTGACAATGATAGCAAACCTATAACAACGATCAATAATTCTCGGGAAAATGGAACGTTTCATTACATAGAATGCACGCCGAATCCATCGAGGGACCGTTGTTCTGACGATGTACAAACTTGTTATCCAGTGACTGCTATTTCTGCCAAGGAGCTATCGCGTAGTGTTCATTCAGGTCAGTTCTATGGTGTAGGTAAGCGCGATATAAATTCACACGGAGAATTACCGGCTCGAAGCGTTGACTGTCTAGATGAATTGAATTTACCTGACAAGATGAGTTACGACGTGTTCCTTAATCAACTTCCAGTACAGGGAGAAATTAATCCCGGATCCAATGGTGAGTCTTCTGGCATAAGATGTGTCGATATTCACGGAATAGATAATCCCGGGCAATTGAGTATCGTTTCCCCTAACGTTGCGGAATCCCAAAATGTACTTATAAGCGATGCGTGTATTTATAAACGGGAGCTGTACGATCAGGAGTGTTGTACAGGAGATCTAACAGTAGATGTTGGCGATACTGCAGGTGAATGCTCACGTAAAGAGTCTAGATTGAATGATACATACGCTAGCCAATCGTCTCTCTCGGCCCGATTAATTGTCGATGACGAGCGGGATAAGCGTCGGTCAGAGTTCGGAGATGATGCAGTGAGACAGGAATATGCGTGCAATGGCACCCATCTAAAATGTAAGACTTTGCCGATTGAACGCAGCACTACCATTGATCACGCAAGGGATTCTGGAAAATCAAGTTGTATGAAATCAAGAAATCGACAGAGAGGGGATCAGCCTGATATCGCACTATGTTACGAAGAAGATTGTGACGTTAATAGCGACGGCATGAATGAATGTAGACGGAGGAACATCGCCCGGAAAAAGATCAGGGAATTAACAGGTACTCTGAATCAACTCGAAAAGAATTGCAGCGAAATACATCTGCTGCGCCAAGAACGCCCAAAGAGTTGGGAAGGTGGTGACATGGAGAGAATTGACAACTCACAAGCAACCTCGCCGCCTTGGAGTTGCGGATATGGGGGAAGTAGTGGACGCTGCGAATTGCCGGATTATGTGCAACCGAGAGTGAGACAAAAGATTATCGCTCAACGCGTCAAATTCTTTAGCGAAGAGACGTTGTCCCCTTCAAAGGACAATTTTGAGCTTCAATTCGCAAATCGTGTGATATCTCCGTCAGTCGAGACGTGTCCGCGGTACACATCGCCCAAGTCGTACTCGTCGCTCGCATCCAGCGTCGACGGCCTCGTCGATATTGAGAGACTCAAACATTCCGATAAAGGCGAACACAAAAAACGACCAAAACTCGACGAAATTCACCCTAATTGCATTCTCTCGCGTCACAATAAGAAACTCGCGCACAGTTCTAGAACTGTATCCGTTGATAATCTTACGAAATCGAATTCGCGACGCCGCCATTCGTCGTTTATCGAGACAACAGATGTCGACAATGCCAACAGTTCCTCTTCGTTCAGAGAAACTGACGGCGATGTATCCTTTCCTTTACAGACTCCACCAGACCGTACCGTGAGCATGATGGACCTGAGCTCGGGGCGTACTCGCTACTGGGCGAAACGTAACAAGAAAGACGGCTCCAAATCGCGCAGTATGTTAAGTCTCGGTCATTCGACACCTTCGCTCGAAACTGATATCGACGAGCCGTTCCCATCTGAAGAAGCTGGAATGGTTCGCGTTATGTCGATCCACGAGTTACGCGTCGCTCAGTCTTTGCAGAGGTTGAACGTGCCTGACTGGTACCGCAAGTCGAACATCTCCCGCTGCGGTAGCACTTCCGTCCTCAGGCGCGACTCGAATGCTTCTTCCATATCTCAGTGGTCGTCCAAGACATACGGTCCCGCTAGCACCCGACAAGTGTCCTCTCCCAATAGTTCGGTATATACGCTCAACTCCTCGTCTCCAGTCGTTATCCAAGCCAGAACTCTTCCGAGCAGCTTGAAGAGAGCCCACGTGCCAATTATGAAAAACAAAGAAAACTTCTCGCCCGATGACTCGCGTTTGGTACAACTTCCAAGCGCGAAATTCCGCAATAAGGAGCGACCAAGTAAACTTATGCCCATTCCTATCTTACCTTTTAAAGAACTGAGAGCGAAATTTGAGACGCCATCGGCTGCACGAGAGATTACTCCCGCAGTGAAAAATCCAGTGGCAAAGCCCTCGCTACTGATGACTCAGGAAGCTAAAAAGGACACAGGCATTCTAAAAAATAGACAATCGTTACCGTCACCGGTGCAACAGGAGGTTAAATTTACAGAGAATATTCAATGTAGCACAAGTCCCAGACTCGAGCAAGGTCGACGTGAGGTAACATTCAACCACGATGAAAACCTTCGAAATGACACTGAGTCGGATGTAAGCACGCATCGTGGCCTTCTTGCGGCCGTTGATGAAGAAGATGCGATGACGAAGCCGAATTCGGATAACCATACTCAATCTACATCAGTGAAGTCGCTGCAAAACGGGAGCGCAAAAGAAAGTTTGGCTGGATCGCGTGACGTGAAATCCGACAATGAGCGTTTGAAAGCAACCCCCACGAACGGAAGTACGAAAGAAAATATTTCTCTTGACTTAAAATCTGACAGACAGCGTTTAAAGCCAACGCCTCCTACAAACTCGGCCACAGTTGCTATTGGTAACAGTCTACGGGGAAATATACGATCCGTGGCGAGAATATTCGAGAAACGTACGTCACAAGATTCCCAAGACGATTACCGGAAGGATATACCGGCGGTAGTTATCACGAGTCCAGTTGCGCGCTCTGCTCCCGTACCGAAACCTTCCAGTAAACTCGCTGGACTTATACGACGCTTCAGAGGTGAGTCGAAATATTGGATATACATTACTATTTTTAAAAGTAATTCAAAATTTAGCCGCTTTGTTACATACATGTACACATGCATTTTGTTATTTACATTTATACGTTGTTTCATAAAATACTAGGCTCGCATGCGAATCTAACTTTCACTTGCGTTCATTATTAGAATTAGTCCTTACCTATTCTTTACAGTTCCTTACCTATTCTTTACAACTTTGTGGTTATTATCTCCTGCCAAACGAATGACTTAATACCCAATTAAGAAAATTTGGGATATCATAACCTCCATAGCACTCCTTTATACCTGTAAGTTCTGTAAGATAGTGCCGACTTTCTTTATGACTCGCGAGGGACTGGCTAATATCACGCCGAGTCTCTCCTAACGATAAGTGTGAAATCTTCGACGAATGCTTCTTGTCAGTTGTCCAAGTACCAATAGATATCCGTAGCTATTATTAATGCAAGCCAACCAGACAATAGGTGGGTATAACAGGGGGAACAGTACATTAAGAAAAGTAAACAACGATTTATCGACCAAGATAAATTTTTCACACAAGCTTGCGTATACAGGTATACTTTGTTAGCTGTAATACGTACTTTAGGAATACTAAAGTGTACTAACGCTTCTATTCCTCCATATCTTTAGTAGGGACCTGAAGAGTCAGTCTGCGATGGTGGTACGTTTATTTTCGTCACGAAACGATGTATCTGATACCCCTAAAACACTACAAGAAGAGTTCAAAATTATACTGGCTTTTTAACTTACAACATATTGCCACATACCTTTACCTGGAAACTTATAAATCAACAAAATCGTTCTACCATTCACACCTGGCGTCTGCTAGGATAGTTGAAACTAAAATAATATGACAGCAAACTGATAAGCCATACCTTCATACAGTGCTAGATTTATGTACAGGCTAAATAAACTTCTTTTTTTCGGGCCTATAATTAAAAAAATACAGTTATTATAACGAGAGATGAATGGACAGAAAAGTCTTTGCCTCTTGGGGAATCACGCCGATTACCCGGTGGTCATAGGTTCGGCTTCACCAGAGGCAAGGCTCTTTATGTCTTTTTCGCTCTTGTTATTATGTGAAGCACTCCGGCTAACGCTATTACTGTTACATTTATCACCAACAAAAAATATGGGTTTTTTTGTATTTCAAAGCATACTTCGATTCTCTTATTCAATTTAGACCCCAGAGCCTAAATCCGGCCCTCCCTGTATACACATTTTCTCACATAAATCCTAAATAAGGTATACGAGTTACGTTCCAGTATAAAAAGTCAGTTAAGTGCGTGTTAACATACTAGCTATCTGTCTCTGCGATCAATATATGCATGAATATAGCATAGCATATGGTATTAATATTCCTTGATGTATTCTATTCCGATGTAACCCATGCGATACTATACATCATAGTTATATTAGCATTGTGTGGAATGTTATAATGGGACGGACGCATGTTTCCGTTCTAAACCTCGGTCACATCATCGTAATTAAAATCGTGTCATAGAATGTAGAATGTTATACACGTATGTCGAATGTTATACACGTATGTAGAGTGTAATATACGTATGTAGAATATTATACACGTATGTAGAATGTTATATATGTATGTAGAATGTTATATATGTATGTAGAATGTTATATACGTATGTAGAATGTTATATACGTATGTAGAATGTTATACACGTATGTAGAATGTTATATGCGTATGTAAAATGTTATATCCGTATGTAGAATGTTATATACGTATTTAGAATGTTATACACGTCTGTAGAGTGTTATATACCTATGGGAAATATTATACACGTATGTAGAGTGTTATATACGTATGTAGAATATTATACACGTATGTAGATTGTTATATACGTATGTAGAATGTTATAAACGTATGTAGAATGTTATATACGTATGTAGAATATTATACACGTATGTAGAATGTTATATACGTATGTAGAGTGTTATATACGTATTTAAAATGTTATATACGTATGTAGAATGTTATACACGTATGTAGAGTGTTATATACGTATGTAGAATGTTATATACGTATGTAGGATGTTGTCTACGTATGTAGAATGTTATATACTGTACGTATGTAGAATGTTATATACGTATGTAGAATGTTATATACGTATGTAGAATGTTATATACGTATGTAGAATATTATACACGTATGTAGAATGTTATATACGTATGTAGAATGTTACTCACGTATGTAGAGTGTTATACACGTATGTAGAATGTTATACACATATGCGACGAACGGGTCCGTTTAAAACATCGAAAACATCTACCGGATGAACAATTTATGAGTGACATATACAAGTGACCATCTATCTATACTAACAGAAAAACGTAAAACCGCTTTTAATGACGCAGTTGAGCTTTAACATAGCCAACAAACATGATCATTTTAACGAAGAACGGTAGCGAACTTGTGACCTGTACGAAATATAGCTATGTCACAACCCTCACTCATTAAACCCGATGATGTATACCTGTATATGAAAGTTTGGGTTAATACTTTTCTCAGACTGCAATGTGTTATCTTCACCATTTGACTTCTTATGACGAGGCATACCTAACACTAACATTGTATTTTCCAAGCGCTAATACAGTAGTTTATAATTTATGGTTTCATGGCGTTTAATAATAAATGAAAAAGTCCTCTCTGCTATGACTCAAATGCCCCACAGATATGCGACATGTATAATATGATTCGGATATAATTCTGTTGGCGACCTAACCGGTAAATGTTTGTATATATGCAGTAGATAACGTCGTGTGAACTAGATAAAAATTTAATTAATCACGTCGTATCGTGTTGCTGAGTGTCTATTATGGACGTCATATAAAAAGGTTAGGTAGCTACGGGCTGTTATAAATATGATAGAGCAAGCATAGCTTATAAGCAAGCTTTAATAAAGTTCACAAAAAGCCTAATATGGAACAATAACGAAATATGGATTTGACATAGCTAATAAAAAAGCTATTTTTGTACACAGTATCAGTTTGTACCTAGTCTGATAATAATTATAAATAACACCAGATATATAGCGCCGCTTATCAAATACTCGTTGAGTCAGGTGGTTAGATTAGC
>WURV02060673.1:0-21508 GCA_011762755.2 Epimenia babai | reverse complement strand
TACTATGATTAACTAGAAACACAAGGAATACGGTTCAAAATCGAACTCGGTATACCATGAATGAATCGAAAATAAAACAGGCATATACAGTTACATCACAGATAAAGAAATATTACTAAAGATAAATATGAAGATTTTATATGAAAAATATTTTATATGAAAATAAATAAAACTAAGAGAATCTTTATTGAAAAGAGTTTTATTTGGTGAGATAAAAGCACAGGTACATACAAGAATGTTGTTTATTGGCAAAAAATAACACCGATGATTCTTTATTACAGTATGACACGCTGTAGTATGACACGCTGTAGTCTTGTATGCTAGAGTAATCCATACCTTGTATCCTGTTATAGTAACGCCCTCACATGCTTGTTACAGCCTACTAGATGGGTATTCCACTGAAGAGCTCGGTATCCCAGAAGGCATGCATATCGCCAATGGTCACAACGCTTCGCGAACAGAGGAGATGGACGTAACTAACGGGGGGTGGACGCTAGTGAAACGATCGCAGTCACCGGCTATAGCCACCAACAACACGGTAGGGAAAGGTCAAGCTTTCGCCGGCACACAGACACGGCCACCTCATCTACGACACACTTGATGTAGGGTAGTTTTTAGATATTTTATTTATTGTAAGTCATGTAATAATGTAATAAAATAGCATAGTGAGTTTCGTGATACGGCTACTGCCTGCTCCTGAACTGTGGTTATTTCACCTATCCAGATGGATTAATCATACCTGACGTAGCTATACTGGATCTACTAAAATTACCGTGACGATATGGGTACAGCATTGTATCGACTTTATCAATTGAGTTGCTTTCATGAATGCAACTTTTTGGAATACTAATTCTTGGTCATGCGTAAATACGCTAGGAAGTTTTTACAGAATATTGCGGTTTAAAATCGTACTGACTTTTTTGACATTTCTCAGGAGCATTACAATTGTTCAGGACATAAAATACGCCAAATACATGGAGCCACTGTAAAGTGATACTGTTTAATGTAACATTAACGCTTATTGTGATATTTTAATGAATAATATTACAGATTGTTGAAATGTGTCTGCTTACTTGAATACATCACTTATTGTGATAATTATGCTTTCCTGGCATTTTCATGGGATCACATATCACATTAGATAGGTCTCGGTGTATTTGCTACATGTAATATAGGTACTTGCGGACGCCAGCATGCAGTGGCCAGTATCAGTATCAGAGTTTGTTGATGATCGTAGTTAATTATCAGTCATCTAATATAATAATGCTGTTAAATTATTTTATATGTAAATTTGATATATTAGTAATTGAATTTGAATCCATATGTTGATATGAGATGAATGGAGCCTTCATGGTATATTTTATGGCTTACTAAACCATTTGATTAATGTTTTATCCATCACTAGCTTACCTTATACATTCACCTCCTACATCAGACATGGAAAAAACTACAAGATGGCCCATTTTTAAAAATAAATACGCGAACCGTGTCTCTTTAAATTAATTTAATTCAAAATTTTACATAAGCCCCACAGGTACCGTGATGTTTCTTTTATGAATAGTTTACCCATTTATGCCATAGACTTTTTCAAAATGCAACTCTTTACGCACATATATATCATCAACGGGTTGCTACTAAATGGAAATGGGCTAACTCAGTTGGTACAGTACCGATCTACCTAAGGCAGAGGGTTAGAATCCCGGGAAATACTCATTGTTTATCCTGTTGCATTCTTACGAAAGGTACTATGTCCCAGTTGCTCTGGTTGACTCATCCATAAAGTACCAGTGAAATCTATTTGTGGCAACATGGATTAAAATACTCTAATAAAGTAGATTTGTGAGGGGCTTGCTGGCACCTGTTATACAGCTGCCTTCCCCACTAACACTTTGTAAACTGTCATTCAGCAAGTGGCTTAAACGTGTGCTATATAAATGTCACACTTTACTTTTTTGTAAGAGTGAATGAGAGTAATGTTACATATTTTAACATTCTTAGAATTTTCGTATAATAGCAGTTGAAGGTAGTTGATTAAATCGTTGGATAAAAGAACAGTATAATGTGTACTAAAGAACTCCATTCCCTTTGTGAGATCAAAATGTATCATTGGATATTATATCACTAGTCTGTATAACCTCAAAATTAACAATTGATAAGTCTTTGTTTACGTCACTCTGATTACCACTCTGATGAAGGAAACAGCGCATCATCTCATCAGACATCCACGATGATCACTGACCCACATTGTACGATTATTTTTGATAATTTTTTTAAAATGTTACTTGTTGCTGCAGAAATAGTCAAATATTTTTAACCCACTTCTGTATAAGAAAGAATATTACAAAATTTCGCAGTAAAGTGACATCAACTGTGATTTCTAAGATAACGAACCAAGTCCTGGCAGACGGAGTAATCCTCAAAACACTAATAACTCACATGGTGGATAAAGATTACATAAATGTGTCGCCAAAATAAATTGTATAATATGTAATTGAGAGTGTTTTAGGGTAATTGTCACTGTTGGGATTTGATCTGTTTATAATAGTATTAAATACGAAGTATGTTTTTCCATTAGTCTTCCACTTTATCCAGTCTTGACCTAATGTGAAACTTATGTTCATCATAATTCAGGAAACATACAACATATGTAGTTATTGTGCCATCTGTTTTAATCTGCGTTACTTATGATAAAGATGATGTAATAGTTTGTCATGTGTTATAGTGATGTGTCTATTGTGTTCTTTCGCTCGTGTCATATTGTTACAATATTTGAGGCTTTTCAACAAAACATTTTTACAACACGAATTCGGGTATTTTTTCCGATAAACTTTCACGGACTGACAAGAATGTTTTCCTGGCTTACTGTAGTTAAAATAATTAAAAATTTTCACGAATAATACAAATGGCAAAATGTTTGTTCCATACAGTAATCAGTAAACATCAGTGAAGCAATGTTTTATTTGCTGGCTTTAGGTATCCTATCAACCACTAGATACATACTTGCATTGGCCCCCAATTACCTTAATATTAGAAGGTTATTATTAATTGCTGTTATTACTCAAGGTGAGACATAGTTGAGCTGTGGTCTACAAACGAAGGACCAGTTTCACTTTATCCTTTTGTCAAATATTATTTTGTTTGTATAGTAAATACTACCTAGAGTGATGTTCCTTTAAGCCAAGTATTCCCATGTCTTCTGAAGTCAGTAAGCAGCCATTTTTGTTGTGTCACATTTTTCATGTGTATTTTTGACATGATCATTATGGCAAGACTTTCAAGGGACTATAGATATGTGCTTATCTTAAATTAATTTATATAATGATTAAATGTGACTAAATTTTCTGCATAAATTTAAAAACAACACAAACAGTCAAGACAAAGATAAGATTCATAGCGGATAGCACAAACCACAAAATAATCAGTGATTCGAACATTTTTAATTTCATCCTGAATTACTATCTGTTAACTGTACCTTAGCACTGTCCCAACTGTCATTGCTTGATTATACGTTTTTATTCAATATACTTTTGTTAATAATATTGTCATTCCCATGAGAAGACTGCAATTTCATTTTGATGATTAGTTTTATTAATAATTAGATAGTAATTAATTAATTAATTAATTGAGTAATTAAATATTGCAAGACTTTCCGTTACTCAATAATTTTTTATTCATTTGTATACTACTAGATGAATGGCTTGCTAGCTTCCACAATTTCACCAATAAATTCAAATCACGCAGGTGAAGTTCAACTTAACAATAATAATATAATTGAATCATAGTCAGGATGAGGAAGGCTCAAACTACACAACGAAAAACGATGTGTGTTTGCAACTTTGGATTTTCCTCCACCCTAGGACAATAGCAAACCTTCCATGGGTGGCTGCTCTACATGACGGGTGGTTCTATCGGCTCTGGGTGATGAGTGACAACATACCTTAATCTGTTCTATGCAAATCGCCGAGTTCTACCGTTCTGCGTAACTATAGAAGTATAGTACATGGTGCAACTTTATATAACTGCCTTGTCTTTGAATGTAATTCTGTATAGTTTTGTAGCGTACGTGATTAATTCATCTTATGCCGTCATTATTCTATATAATTAATAAACAATATTTTATATAACTGTAGAAGTGCTCAGTTCTTTTTGTGATGCGATTTTTGTTGTATTTGAATATCCACATCCAGTAATTTTTTTATAATACATGTTGGTTTTTCCCAAAGCATGAATAAAATTAAACCGCTCCTACGTTATTGAATTAACAGTACGTAGCAATTAGGAAAATCTGTTATTATCAATGTAGTGTGTTTGGTACCTTTGGCATCGAATCACTCGCCATTAATTATGTTTTATTTTAGCAATGATTAGTGAACAAAATATAACAATAAAATATTTTAAATTGAATTACATAATTACATGGACTTTAATTTATATTATGCATATTTATGTGACTATGATAATCGGTGATAAAGAGTGTGTGTCCTTTTTAAACATGCCAAGGATGAAAGGATAAATTGAAGTGAGGGGTTCGAATGATGTTTGGGTAATTGACCAACATGAGTCATAATTATGTATAGCATTTTATTTACTCCATGAACAATTTAAAGGAGTTAAAGGAGGCTTGCAACAAGGAGAAATACCCAAGTCTATCAAATAGTTGACTGAGGTATCATATAAAATATCCATGGCTGTATGTCCATCGCAGGTACTTGGAGCATCAGTCACCAGGGGCTGTGACCGGAGCAATATTTTGCCTTGCTTGTTTCCTTGCCAGATACTTGGCCCTCGCCTCTTCTACCACGCTCTCGCTGGTTTGCCTCGCATATTTATCATCTTTTGCCGATATTCCTGATGATTCCCCAGCGATTTCATCACCAACAGACTTATCTGCTCCTGATATCTGAGAATCGCGGCTGTCATTCTTCGTACGACTTCCTTTGTCAATGCGCGAGTGTTCGTGCTTTAGTCTTTCGCGTCCATGCTGCGCCTCGTTCAACATTTTATCCGATCCTTTACGTTTGTTCTGATCATCTGGTGACCTGGAACATGATGAATGAAAACGGTCCTGTCTTGGTGACTTGTATCTGTGAGACCTATCACCTCCACGAATCTCCTTCTTAGATCTATGCGGATTTGGTGACTTAGCATTTTTCTTGTCTGTTGAGGGCATATATTCCCGAGAATTTGATCGTGACCTCAACTTATTTCTCTCCTTAGTATTGGATGAATAAATCGAGGTGTGCTTACTTCTATCCTCAGAATATTTATCCAACGGTGACCGTGACCTGTTTCTTACATAACGTTTTGAAGACGCAGCATTTCTATCTTTATTACTGGATGTGTACACTGATTCAGGAGATCTTGAAGCTCGTCTATTTTTATGATCTGTTTGATTTAGTGAACTTGACCAATTCCTTTTTGCATTCCAATTTGTTGAACCAGATGATCTTTCGTCTGAATAAGATGAATCAGAATCACTGTCAGATTTGTCAGCCTTTATGCTATTGCGGGCTGTGGCATTCTCTCCCCCTCTCTTCGCATCACTGCAAAGAAATGATTTCAGTCGTGCAACATTACCAAATATTATTTATATTAGGCTGACCTCAATAAAAAATGGTATCCTTGTTCCTCTTGTGAATTGATAAAATTACGACGTGAGAAATCAAAAACTGAGACTAACACATGAGTCACAGAGCATACTTAAATATACATATGAAACAGCCATGAAGCATTTCTATTTCTGGAAAGTACTTGTTATGGTTTCTGTGACTGAGATCGCCATAAGAAAGTATCGTGGAAACTATTTTCACGGCAACAGACACTTTATTATTTTTTATTTCATTTTTAATTCATTCGAGTGGCTATTAATTAAGAAGGAACATCACCAGTATGGTATGGAAAAGTGAATAAATATGAAGGGCTTGCCTGTTAGAAAGATTCCCAAAGACTCCCAACGTAGGGATGCCTTGATTAATAAAAACCCTATAGTGTTGTTCAAAGAGATATGGGTAGCCATCTTAGCCTAATCGTATTGTGGTATTTCCACTTACGTATTTTTTTTTCATGTGTTTTATGACTGGTAAGTGGTGACTATATTGCAATTAATACGAAGAATGTCACCAAAATTTGCAGTTGGGCAATTTATATCCACACCTGCCTGTCCAAACAAAGTTCGAGGAACCTCGCTACGATTATCTCAATAAACCAAGCTTGACATTTCTCTTGTTAAGGAAATCATTTAAGGAAGAACTGCGAACCATTAAAGTTAAAATGTCAATAATGGATGTCGCTAAACCAATTACTTCCGGTATGATTTATCAACCCTACACTCCATTCGATTACGATCATTATGCCCCCAGTAGATTTTAAAATAAACTGACTGGTTAAAATGGTAACATGGACATTCCTTTAAAATTGTTTCAAAGATCAAGATCATGCCTGTAATTTTTGACATTTCAGTGAAACATTCAAGAAATATAATTTTAATTCCTGTGTAAAGAGCGACCCCCAATTATAAGATGAGTTAAGATAAAAGTTGTCTTATGTTGTGGCATATTTGAAGTAATGGTTGATTAATATAATTGTTTTAATTAATTAGTTAATTGATATAAGTTAATTTAGCGACAACTCTGATTTCTCTAAAAATCTCCACGGATACTATCTGTGATATAGACTAGTACGAGTAACAGAGATTACATAGCTACACTGAAACGATCAAAAATAATAGCTTTGGACTTCACTAAAGCAGACCTGTTGTCTGGCACAGTAGGAGTGGCAGTGGTCTCCTTGTACAGGTAACGGTAGAAACCAGACATGTCTTTTTGTTTCGTGACATCGAGAATAGCTGTGAATCACAATTGGGACAGGGTCACTTTTTCATAACATAATACACCATATAACCATGAGATATACATCACATTATATACTGTATCATCACATTATACACTGTATCATCACATCATACACTGCTGTACTGTAAAATAATTAGTAACTACATCATATAATTTTTACGCATAAAAACGCCCCAGGTAATTGATTGGGGGAAGCAGGAATCGATCCTTCTGGATTCAAGTCCAATTACCTAACCACTACTGCTCCGTAACCCGAAATGACAATTGATTGTAACCAAACCAAGATCAACAAAACACATACTACCCACCCTCTCGTTCCTCTTCTCTCTTGGCCCGCTCCTCCTCAGCCTGCATTTCTTCCATCTTCTTCTTGTATGCCGAGGTCACAAATGACTCTTTGTCGGAAAACTCATTGCCTTCTTTCTCCCTCTCTTTCTGCACCCCACGCTCGACACGCCTCTCGTATTCCCTCTTTCTCTTCTCTGCAGCTTTCATCAAACCATCAATGTACTTCGGCTAAAGGAACAACGGACATCAGAATTATGGGCGTCATCTCTAAGTATAGATTCCCATAAACTGATCTCCAATATAAACTGTTAATTACTCTAGGTATAATTAATAAATTATTCTAGATATTATTAACAATGTACAATTAAACATTGTATAACCGAACAGCAGTCTAATAATTCTTTATTATTCAACTTAATGTGATATATCATGTGACATGAGATTTACATTTCTATCTAAAGTGGTTTGAACTATGGTGATAATGACCCACACAACTTACTCCCTGGCTATTTATATACAGAAACTACTGGTTACAAGAACTGTTAGAAAAGTGTTAGACTGCGAACCTTCTTGTCTGCTTTCGTAGCCACTTTGATGTCAGTAACTTTCTTTTTTTCTTGCATTTCATCATACACATTGTCATATTCGTAGCATGTTGGATCCTGGGCCAGTGCTCGGTCTATCTCGAGTTGTGTCTAGGGGAGACGAAATCGCATCCAAGAAAAGTCATACAACTTAGCATTTATACATGGTTGAGGAATAGGGAAAGTGAAACTGGTGCATCGAATGTACCCATTTCCTGTTAGATATGTCACATACAGGCTTCGATATAACAGAATTCATGACACTATTTCAACTGCTCGAGGACGTCCTCTGTTATAAGACTGTGAAGGTACATATGTTCTGCTCTATCATAATTCTCCCAGATGTGCCCCATGGCTCGAGATATCTCTCCCCATTTCTGCCATAAAACAACAGATATCAGAGGGTCTCAAAATTTTGTTATCTTAGTTGATGCTGATCTTCTGTTTTGATCGCAACAACTCAATCAAAATACAACGTATTATAAACGTGAAGGTCCGACTTCAGAGAGTATTAATGAAATGACTATATTCAATAAATAGAGGAAACCTGTAATTTAATGCGTGCTTCATACTTCTTTTTCTGCAGCAATGCAGTTCCCACTGACCCAATGGTCTCCTGCAATGAAAAACAACTGAAATGCAAGTACATGTAAATGTGCTATTCCACATCATCCATGTCCATGTAAATGAAAAATAAGATAATGACCACATGGATAAAGGTCTTGCTACATACAACAAGTTCTATTATGTTATATGTATTGCTAAACTTTCTGTGCGATACTCTATATCTATACCATACATGTCACATGTGACATCGATGTGTGTGCAAAGGGTTTTTAAAATTGTGAAATTAATTTCCAAATTATTAGTGGCATTAGCTAAAACAGCTAGAGAAGGAAGAAACAACAAACTTCAGATACTGGCCCGTCCAACATGACCTGAAGAAACTACATCTCATACCTTAACATCGCCGGTCTCATCGTCACTCGCGTCATCAAAAATACTCGGTTTCGGTCTGACACCTTGTGTTGCTGATGCCTTCGTAGTTTTGGGTATTATCAAGCCATAACTGGTGAAGTTAAAAGAAATTGTCATAACTTGAGGATCGACATTTTAACAAGACAACTCACAATACATACCCAAGATTGAAGCAAATTTTTATTCAATTTTATCAATATTTTGCTATGGATAAAATACTTTTTCGTCAAAAATTACTCATCTTACAGGGATGCATGTACGTCTAAATTTTTACATCTCACATTCAAAGTCCATTCACTCCGTCACATCCACGCAATCACTGTAGTTATGAAATAATTACCGTATATACTTGCCTATAAGTCGATCCGCCTATAAGTTGACCCCCCAACTTCGGCCGGCGAAATCGTGGTTTAGCTCTTGACCCGCGAGTGAAGTCGAGGGTGGAGTTTGAGGGTGCTACCCCGTCTTGAGTCATTCACGGCCATCGGCCGCCATTATAATTTGGATGGAAAACTTACTTTATGTAATCACTAGAGGATCCCATGCATTTATACCACCCACCTACAGCTTCTCATTTTTTCGCCAAAAAAAACACAAAAATTTAAAGATACACAAATAAAAAAGGCGATAGTCTACGTAAAAGTGTCATTACCTGAAAAGATGTGATGTATCTAACAGGACGAATACTGAGTCTAGCCAAAGGTAATGCAACAGTGGAATTTGTGGATAACAACTGGGGGTGCATAATTTAGCGTAGGGCGTCAAATGGTCCGCGGCGAATAATCTGTGTCTCGGATCATCCCCTCCAGGTCCCATACAAAAGTGTAGGTGGAACACTCCAAGTTCCCACATGGAAATTACTTGGTTGCATCGTCTAGTATCTTCATTGAACTATAGTAATAGTGTCACTCTAACTGTGACTTGGTGTAACATTTAAAATAATGTAATGTAAATGAGAAAGTACACAATGACAATGTATACACAGCCGAACATATATCTTATACTACTACGATGGTCAAAGTACCCGCTAAATAAAATAATGTTACTTACGTTTTTCCACTTCTTCCAATTTGGGCCATTTTGTTATCACGTGACAGGCAACCACTTAGAGCTGTAATACATTATAACAATAATTATGAATAAAAATCTGCTCGATGCATTTTACTTACAGTATTATGTTTTTATAGCATAAAATAGCATACCGTCTTATTTACGAGGAATTAAAAGTTTGGATTCTGTTAATACTAGCAAGGTTGGTTTAGTCAATGGTACTAGTATTTAATACAGTACAGTTGTATAACACCCACACCTATTAAGACTACTCTAGCATAGGAGAAAGTCATTGTAGAGGAGTGAATGGAGAGATTATAATATCTTTACCTTTACGTGATCACGTGACAATGTTATATAGGTCACCCAATCAATGCCTTGTTATGGTCTGCATGTTCGCCCCTGAAAAAGAGCAAAACGTGGGAATTATTTTGAACTTGGAATTCACTATAAAGATTGACAGTCTTTACAAGGAAATTCTATCTTTTGGCCTAAAATGCGTAAATATTTTCAATGCCCTGTGTATGCATTTTTATGCTATCATAAAAATCCAGAATATCCGCAAAATGAAAATACGTCTCGCAAAAATTCACCAAGACATGGCATAAAATGACGTTTGTGGCATGCGCACTGACAAGTATTTCCGGTTAATGAGCTAACCCACGTGATATTCAACCAATCGTTGATCAGCGATTTATATCCAGATGACAAGTTGTTGTTTGCGATGCGTTCGAGTGTTTTGGCTAGTTATACTACTTCTTAAAAATATCCCTGTTGTCAGTTTTAACATAAATTGCCACCCGAAGTCATTTTCGGTTTTAAAGAAGGTTGTCTTTTAAGTCATGGTAAGTTAAAATGTGGTAGATTGTTGTAGCAAGTAGCTTTAATGGCACGACAGAGATACAGAGTGACAGACTCAAGTTCACTGAGCGCAGAACAGTCACACTCAAATGCCGCGATTGAATTTGACATTGTACTTTACATTTCCAATGGTTGTAGCATGTTGATGTGATAGACGTAATTAACGTACAGTGTAAAACAAAGAGACCCTTTGATTAAAGTAGTTTTTCCATTAAGAATGGATACCAAATTTTACTTCACGGCCCAGGTCAGTCTGAATGACAGTGCCGAAAAAAAGCTTAGTTATAAGTGCTAAATTCTAGTATTACTATTGTTCTACATGATTTTAGCTATAGCATATCTCTACCTTCGTCTTACTAGTAGAAGGCACCAGCATCTAGTATATTAAGTATCAGCCACAATATTTCAAATTGACAACTTAACATGTGGCAGATATTGAATTGAGATTATGTTTACCATTACATTTCAACTTAAGATAAGGATTAGAGAGAAAAGAATTATTGACATGACAAAAAGTGAGCAACTAAAAGAGAACAAAAGGAATGAGCTAATGTAAGAAAAATTCCTTGTGCTCAACACTAACAGTTACTCATTAACAAGATACACCAGCAATACACCTAAAGTTGACAGACATCGTAGCGTTAACTGAAGTAAACACCAAAGACAGGATATTTTAAATACAGATATAGAGCTGCATATAGAGGGCTACACGATGTACAAAGCAGACATAAGTAATACATGAGTGGTAGTGTACATAAAAAATTCAATACCAGCGGGTGATATATATTCAGGAAAGAAGATGAGTTCAAAGATTGTGTTTCGGTGACAATACCGTTACATGAAAAAGATAAGCTGTTGTTAGGGTGTATATATAGGAGTATATCAAATACAAGCAGTGATAATGAAGTACTTAATAAATGTATCAAGGAGGCAATAGATACAAACATTCACATTTGGTTATCATTGAGGATTTCAATTATAAGAATATTGACTGGGAGAATAATATGGTGTTGGTAAGGGATGAAGAAGCAAAATTGTTTCTTGACAATATAAATGACTGCTATCTCTCACAGCACATTATGGAACTAACAAATTATAGAGATCACTATCCTGGGCCTCATTCTCTCAAATGAGGATGAATTAATACAAAGCATAATACAAGGCTTTCCATTCGGGAAAAGTGACCATATAACACTGACATTTGATATTCTCACATCATTTGAGGTAGCAAGGGAGGGAAGTCGATACACAGTAATTATTATAAGGGTAACTATTAAAGTATGAAAAGGGAAATGGCGAGGGTTGACTAGGATGAGGTAGCAGATAAAGTAACAGTAAACGAAGCATGGGAAGCTTTTGAGATGGTATTAAAACAACGCAAATCACATTTCAAAAAACGAGAAAGGCCAAAGTGCTAGAAAAACCTATTTGGATGATAAAAAGATTAAGAATATACTAAGAGGTAAAAGAAACGCTTGAAATAAATATAAGAAAAGCCAAACCTCAGAGAGTTGAAAAATGTTGAGAGTATGTACGAATGAAGTAACAAAAGTAATTAGGGAAACCAAAAGGGAGTTAGAGCGTAAAGTTGCCACAGAGCACAAAGAAAATCTGAAGAGCTTTTGGAGATATGAAAAATAAAAAATTAAAGATAAAATCGAGTATACCAAGTTTATATAATGATGAATGGTGCTTAAAATCGGAGGACAAAGAGAAAGCGGATATATCGTTTTAATTTTTTTGATCAATACTTGGTTTTAGGACTATGTGTAACAACTATAAATAAACAAGTGATTGAATGTGATATTTTTATCGATAGATAGTGAATCAATACAATTATCAAAATAGCTATTACCAGAATACTCCCATCAACATTACATGTCTGAATGCCAGCCATGTCTCAGTGTCCATAATCTAAATGCCCCCATGCAAAAACGTTAAACCGGCATGTCCACCACGGAAATAACCCACCTCTACAGTCATTAGATCATTTCTGATAACATCTAAACACAATCTCGATAAAATTTATCAAGTTATAATGGACAATTCGGGTTCTGTTGGGTAATACATTATTAAAATATGTTTTTCTGTGTTAATATGTAATATTGTGCATATTTCATTTTCATATAATTAAAATACATATTTGCCAACATGTAATATATGTTGTATAATATCCTTAACCTTATGACAACTGTTACCACCGGTCAAAATGTTGTCGGGATATGCCAATCATGTCTGTCTTGTGCTATCTATGATGCCTCCATATAACTCACGCCTAATTATTCTTTGACATCAGTCATACATATCTGTCTCGGTTGTCCTTTTTTTCTATCTCCCTCTACCATTCCTTCCATCAACTCTTTATGTAACCTTTAACCTCTCGCCACACGGCCAAAATATCTTAACTTTCTCCTTTCGATGATGTTTGCCAATTGTCTTTTTGCTTTCACCAGCCTCAGTACTACCTCATTAGTCTTATGCCCCATGCTATTAAATCTCAACATCTTCCTGTATGCCCACATCTCGCTCTTCATATCCTTTGTTGTTAAGGGGTAGCATTAACGTATTATTGTATTAGGGTCATTATGGTGAGGAACAATTTTTCATACAAAGAGATGGGTATGAATTGGTCCAGGAGCATTTTGGAAAGAGGACATTATATTTCATGTTAAGCACCATAGACACACTGTACATTATGTTATACCTAATGGTACATTTAATAATCTATACCAGCTTTTACTGTACATCCAATACATTCAATTATTTTTGGTTTAATTCATTTGAGAATTTTTCTTAATTAGTAAGCATACTGAATCAGGTTTCTTCTGCCTTAAATAAAATGTCTGTAAATTAATATTTCTGATTTGTATTCAGTAATATAATTGGAACATTATTCCATGGTTGCTGGCCATGAAGGCGGTTTTCTCTTGAGTCATTATCCAGGTAGCGCATCTTCTCCTGGGTTGATATTTGAGTAGGATGTTTCTTTTGGGTCGTTATTCTGGCAGTGCTTTTCTTTCCTGGGTTGATATTTGAGTAGGATGTTTCTTTTGGGTCGTTATTCGGGCAGTGCTTTTCTTTCCTGGATTGTAGTTTGGGAGGGATATATTCTCTTGGGTTGTAATTTGGGTGGAACATTTTCTCTTGGGTCATTATTTGGATGGAACACTTTCTCCTACAATGTTATTCCATGTACTTTTTTCCAGTCGGGGGATGACCCCCCATTTCTGCAAGTAGATACTGAAGTCAGTGCTAAATATCGCGGTGCATTTTGTGAAGCTAAAATAAAGAAAATCAACAAGTGTGTTAAATGCAGAGTGAGTATTTCAGAATTATTACTTGTACTGTATTTGATAATATCTGTAATTGTCATTGATATGTTGACTCTTAAGCTGTTGCCAAGTCTGAATAATGGGAACTTTTTTTATAGTAATAGAAGACCTGTACTTTCTGGTGTTGGTTTACATTATTTCTGTCATTTCTGTCAAACTGACCAAATGACAGACACTTTCATACATTCATTTGTTGTTTTTACTTTACAGCTCATTGTTAAGGACGCAAGCACCTCTCTTTTGGTCACAGATGAAAATATCAATGGTGATTTAAAGGTTAGCATCATATTAATATTTTAGTCTCAATCGTTTTTCATCCAATGATATATTTGTTTTTTGGCCCTTCCCATTCAGGGACTGACACAGCAGATCAGCTGTCTTCAGCCATCCCCATTCTATGTATCCTCCTTACTAGCACCCACTGCCACCCAACATATCCTTCCTCAACGTATCCTCAAAGCGTCTCCTTGACTTCCTTCATCTCATATTAGGCAGTTTTATTCTAAGCATCCCCTTGTGTACACCTTATCATTCCTGCACACATATCCATATTATCGCAATCTCGCTTCACTCACATTAACCCATCTCCTAATATAATCATTTGTGATCTTCTTTACCTTTGTCACTCCACCTGCGTAAAACTCCTTTCACCTCACCAACATTGTCCTCCACCTAATCAACACTGTCCTCCACCTCATCAGACCTCTTTGCAATATTCTCCTCAGCATTTTTCCAGCGTCTTAACACAAACACTTAACCATCGTCCCAACTATTAATCAGTTCGCCCAGTTCGCTCTGACAACAGGCAGCATGCATATGTAGTGTGCATACTTTGCTATGTCTTGCTTTCTTGTTAATCCTTCCTAATTGATCCTTCTGTCTGGCCATTTGATAAACCTCTCATACAGCTCACAAAAAGCTTTTACCTATGCCACATCTCTTTTTGATCCATTTTGCCTATCTTCATGCTCCTGTCTACTCTCCTCGTCTCTCGCATTAACTCAGTTCTTCTTAGCCAATTGCTTTCACTTAAGCTTTGCTGCGTTTTTATCAACACGTTGCTCTGGCACACTTGTCCTGAGGTTTATCAAGTACCTTCTTATGTGTCTACCCTTTCTACCACTGGCACCTCTATCCCTGTCGCAAACTTCCCCACAATATAACCTCCCACATTTCTCTGCTTCACACCTTACCCAATCACTTCCTCAGTAGACATTGCCACCAATCCCTTTGCTAATGTGTCCAGTGAGATATATTACTCTTTCGACTCATGGGATGCTCTCCACCAACTTATCTAGTTCATCACTGAGATCCGTCTGCAGCATCCTACACCTGCTCTGCAACATCACTGTCAGGCATATATACTCCAAGAATTTGATCGGTCTTCGGAATCGTGGATAATTGAGAGATAATTCTCTATCATGGGTAATTTCTAACAGACCACCAATTCGAATGTTTTTTCACCGTTACTGCACTACATAGCATCTATTACACAAGGCACAATTGGCAGGTGGGTGAGCTTGTTGAAGTAAAGCACCCTGATTCTGGCGATAGCGTTTACGGGCACTTGTCACGGCTAACTGATTGCAGCATGTACACAGTCGGTAAGTTAATTCACCCTAATGTGTTATGAAGTACTGTGATTGCAACCATACGTTGCTTTATTTATTGCTAGTTTATTTTTGCAGTTTGTTGCTTTATTTTGCGAATTGTTCATACTAAATGCTGAGATATATGAATTTGTACACCTTATAAATTTAGAAGGCTCATTGGTGACTTAAATGATTTTGGTAAGTTGTATTGCTGTTTATCGTATACTTCTGGAGTATTTCTAACTGCATACTGTACCAGTTGGCACGTTTTTGGCAAGTTTGGCATTAGCCCATGGTGTGGGCTATTTGTGGCTCTCTGCGAAGCTAGTCTATATACTTTGAGCATACAGTTAACCATCATCTCTCTACACACCAGTTCGGAATGCCAATAGTCAGCCTACATATGCAGGTATCACTCCGCTAAATATGTGATAGTGATGATTATATACAGTGAGATGATGAGATGACGAAAGTGTAAGTGCCACGTAAGGCAGTGTCATCAGTATCCAAAATACAGCCACCCCAGATGGAAAAAGCTCTCGCATATCCACACTACCAGGTCTACCCAGACCTCCATGCGTTGATGGGATTTAAGGCTCTTTATCTAGTAAGGTTTAGTTAACTAGTTCTAATACAAAATAAGTCATAAAAACTACAAAAAATGGATTAATTGCTGATGGCAATATCAAGAATAAACAATATGCATAGTTGCTCTGTCATTGGTACAATAATAGATAGATGTGATGATAACCATGTAGATCAGCGGTTCTCATTTTGCCGCTTAATGAACATCGAAAGCAGCGTAGCCCGCAATAACAATAGAGTACGTGGCAAATGTGTCTAATGAGATTAGTTATTTGGGGTGAGGATTATTGTATGATCGAGACTAAATAGCATGCCAACTAGATACTGAATAGTGTAGCTTCCTTCTTAGGTCACGCATTAGATACCTAAGTCTCTTTAAATCTGCAGCAGAATACATGACATATGTGTGTGATGATATTTTTTGATGTACTGCCGCATATTTGCGGCGAGAGTACGGGCTCACATGTTACAATTTCTTCCAGACTTACAATAAATATCGCTTGGAAACCGATTAATTGTGAATTCGATAATTAATCGTTACTAAAATTAACGATTACTCGATTAATTAATCTTTAAATTCCACAGCCCCTAAAAATTATATATATTTTCAACAATGTGAGCTAAGGTATGAGCCTGTTTATATATTTCATGTTGTAATTCTATGTGTGTGAAATTGCCAACACATTAGTTTCATGTCACTTGGCTCTCATCTCACACTGTGCTATGTTTCAGTATTCGATGATGGCGATGAACGCACTCTACGTAGATCTCAGTTATGCCTCAAAGGTGACAAGCACTTTGTGGAGAGCGAGGTACGACACAGTGCTCATCACATTCTAATATGTAGTGCAATCATCGCAGCTATCCAGCAGTCTTTTCTGGCACCACTCTCTGGAATTTTATGTTCTTTATCTCATCGATAGTTTTAAGACCATTTTAGTGGCAAAAGAGATGGACATGGTGGTAAATCTAGCATGGTGACTGAGCCTGTGTAATTTAATAATCCGTTAATTATTGCACTGATGACTTGTACCCATTTCATTCACAGGCAGGTATAGCTAATAAGATATAATTAATGAAGATTACATAAGATTAAAGGTATCGTCATGATAACGACAAGATCTCTTTGTATACTACATATGACTAAGACATCCCCACATCGCATGTCATTTTTCAATATAATAGGTAATGCTAAGGGCTCATTTGGTCGAAAAATTTCAGGTATCAACTAAGCCCATTGATTTATTGGCTGATCATTTTCACAAGCAATGGTTAGTGTTTAACATTTTTAGTTCACCTGGCCTTATGCTCGGTGAGCTTTTCTGACCGGAGTTTGTCCGCCGTCCATCCATCCATCCATCCATGTATCCATCCGACGTTAACATTCCCTTAAAAAAATCTTCATCTCCAGAACCGCTTATCGCAGAGCTCTGTCATTTGGCAAATATTGTCCTTGGGTTGATTTCTAGAATTGATCGTAGCGAAAGTGTAGGTCTCATTCAGATTTGTTTAGGGCATATCTCTTATATCTATTTAGAGGTAATGTCAGCCAAGGTTTATCCACAAATCTGTATTTTCTTGTTTCAGTATCATAGGTATTTTCAGTTCTCTTTGGCCTCTTCTTTTTGATGCCAGGCAGTCTCCTTGTCTTCAAATTCTAACATTAAGATGGCCTCCTTGGCCTTTTTGTCTTATTCTCTTTTTTTCAGGTGAGCGTCTAGAAGCCTCTTCGGCCTCTTGTTTACTATTGTGACTTTAGTGATGTTTTTTTACAGACCCTGGACAATTTGCCATTATCCAACCCGGAACATTTTGGCACACCTGTTGTTCAAGGGATGCATCGGGAACGCAAGAGAAGTGGTCGCTTCAAGTACTGCGGGTGATGTGGATTTATATTTATATAACGATAGTCAGTAGTTTATGAGGTGTGTTAATCATTTGTTATATAGATGATATTAATCGGCAAGTCACAAATAATGTGAATAATCTGACTTTAGCTTAGTTTACAGGCCTATTCAAGAAAAAATGCAATGCAGTACTACACAATTTATAGTGCTACATACAATATACATAATTTAAGCTTCTAAGATAATATGCTCAAGAATACTAAATACACTATGAGGTAGATCAGGATATGTAAGTTGCAGAAGCGTATATAAACAATGTGTAATTTTGTAACCACAGAGACATGGTGGAGAGTGATGAGGACTGCAGCTCAGATGACCAGATGCCGGACCATGATGTTGATACATACTCACGCAGACACAAGCATCTCGTAGGTAAAGCAGTTTGTGTCGATCAGGGAGATAAGAAACGATCGTGTTTGGTACCGATGTTAGTTGTGCTCCCCTCACCTGTCACACCCAAACCCAAGACCAAGGATTCACTCATCCTCTGTTCTTTCAAGGATGGCAAATTGTGAGTACTAGTTATGTGATTATGCCAGGTTTTTACTTAACCCAGGATGTGGAGATACTATACTATAGTGTACGTTAAAATATCTCTCATGACGATTGGATTTTTTAGATTGAAGAAATAAAGCTGATCTTAGACATCCAATTTTTTTATTTTATGACCGTGTAAACCTTGTCTCTGGTAGGGCCCAAGTGTCCAGTTGATCTGTGCTCTTGTTTCATGGTATTTATATAACGAGAAGCAAGGTTTCAGTGTATTTATCTCTTGTAATTTGTGAACTATTACGGCGACCCCATTCATGTTACATTGAAGTTATATACCTTCAAACTTCACATGTTTTTCAGTTTGTTGTTAAAATCTCGTTATTCTAGGATATATTATTGATTACAATCATAGACTAGTGACTTACCGTACTGTATAGTATATTATAGTTTACATTAGGATTGCATGGGGATATTCAAGATGGCTGATCTATGTTATCAATAACTGTACAACGTTGTCTTTAAATTCAATTTAAATTTGGTAATTTATTAATAATTTTTTTTCGCGGTACATTATAGCGGCTCATTTCTCAAGAAGGATATCAGAGATTTTACACGACTCGTGGCTGTCAAGAATGAAGACAAAAGCCTCAAGTCTGGTATGTTTCTTGGCACGCATGAGTCACAAATGTGGTGTTGACTTGGTTATTGGATGACAGATCAAGGTGTTTAATTTTTAGTCGATTTAAGTATTTAGAATAATGTCCCGTGGCCAAATTAATCAAATAGAAATTATCAAAAAGTGTGTGATATAATCGTAATTGACTCGATCATATGTTGAACCCAATAAATTGCAACAAGATGGCTCGCAATACTGTATAAAACTGTTTTTTTTTTCTTCCTGGATTAACTACTCTATAATAGGTAAGCAATATTTAAGCACCTTACAATCATTTTTCAATATATCTTATTTATTAATAAAAATTGATAAAATATACACAAACATCCAAAAATGCCAATTATTGATGTGTCACAGAAGGAATGTCGGTAGGAATAGGCTGGGATTTATAAACCCTCTATATAGTAAATATCACCTTTATATAGTAAACCTAAGCCGTAGTTATTACACTGTCAGTGAATTTGCTTAGCCTTATCCTCACTTATTATGATAGGGAAATCAAAGTAGCATAATCCACCGAGTCTGTGTAGAGAGTTAACCGGTGTTCATCCACGCCACCAAATGGAAATGTCAACAGACGATCAGAGAGTGATAGAGTGTTGCACACGCCACCAAATCCGCACCAGCCGTGGACTCTGTTATGTGATGAGATAGTGGAGAGATAGTGCTATTTCATCAGCATCTAAAACACTACCATGTAAATGGGAAGTAGCCCATGCATATGAACTGTGTTACCCAGAACCCCGATATAGGGCATATAGGGTTAAAGGTGCTTTTTGCCAAACAAATGCCACAATTGTATACTGGTTAGACTAATGATCAAACGAGGATTCTCTTGAATCCCAAAATATCACAATGCAAATGAGTTATTCAAACATTCATTCGAATTGTTAGAATGAATTAAAATAAGTTTGTAGTGATGCATTTATTCGGTGATTTTCGGAAGCACCTTCTGATGTGATATCTCATTTTCCATCAAGATACAGTATCTCTATCTACATCCGCGTGTTATCGGTTTAAAAAAATGTGTTTTAGTTTTTAGTTCTGATAGTAACATTACGTACACAGATGATGTAGGGAGTGGTAAAAGAGGGGGACTAAGAATATGACCTAGTGTGGCCAAACTTACTATATTACTGTACTAAACATCATATCCTACTATAGGGTAAATGAAATTGCTTTCGACTTTGATAGATATTTGTGAATTATAAACACCTAAATGTTTTCCAATTCAGCATATGAGAAGGCACTGTTGTATTTTGATGGAAAAACCCTGCCCGCGTCATGGGACAGAGGAGCTTTGCTGGGAGGTGTTGATGATGAAGTACGGGTTGACAATGATGTTGAAGTGAGTAGTACACATACCTTTTGTGATGAGGCAGTAAAAGGTAAAGTAAAATCCAGATGTTTTGTATTGCGGCTGGTCTTATCTTCCATTTTCACAAATCAAATGTATAATATTGCTATTTAATATCAAACAATTCATTTGTAAACGTGTAAATATGTCATTAATATCCCTTTTATATTGTATCTCTACAAAGTGTATCTGTTTTTATATTTCATTTTATAGACTTGAAATCTTCATGGGTCGATGGCTTTCTATGTCCTACTTCATTTTCCTTTGCATGTGTCAGTCTTCAGATGACGAACCGTCCGAAGAGAAGGATCACTTTGTAGCTCAGCTGTACAAGTTTATGGATGACAGAGGTATCATTGTGGTGACACTTAGATTAAATTTTTCCATTGTCACAAGTACATATTAATACAGTTTGGAGCGTCACTTGTTACTACGTATCGT
Source organism: Epimenia babai (assembly GCA_011762755.2). NCBI lineage: Eukaryota > Metazoa > Mollusca > Solenogastres > Cavibelonia > Epimeniidae > Epimenia > Epimenia babai. The sequence continues at coordinate 514 of WURV02060673.1, read as the reverse complement.
TTGTTCATATTGGACAACTTACATTTCATTACATGAATATTTTATTGTTGCTTCCTTGTTAATGGATTGAAATTACCAACTGATGTAACTATTTTATCCACACACTCAAAATTGAAAGGAAAGAGATATTAAAAGATTTTTTCCTATGTTGTCACAGCTATTGTTCAAAATAGTTCCTTTTTCACATACATATAGTCGTTAAATATAAAAAATGATGATTGTATGAATATTATGATAGTTGTAATGAGGACTTGGTGATCATTTTCTTATGCTCAGACACAGGCATACATGCTTGTTTCTTGTGGCCAGGTACCCCCATGAACAAAGGTCCATGCATTGGTAACAAGGATCTCAACCTGTACAAACTCTTTAAGATCGTCAATAACCTCGGTGGCTATAACAAGGTGAGCATCAGATTGCTTTTAATAGTGCCTTGTTATAACTATATAACATTGTAGCCAAATTTGGCTCACAGAAAGATTCTTGTTTAATTTGCTGATAAATACATACGTAC